>PVIU01000448.1:129269-300173 GCA_004026605.1 Ondatra zibethicus
GAGCCCTTCATGCAGAGGGGAGTGAGGGGAGTCCTTTATGCAGAGGGGAGTGAGGGGAGTCCTTCATGCAGAGGGGAGTGAGGAGAGCCCTCCATGCAGAGGGGGTGAGGGGAGCCCTTCATGCAGAGGGGAGTGAGGGGAGTCCTTCATGCAGAGGGGAGTGAGGGGAGCCCTCCATGCAGAGGGGAGTGAGGGGAGCCCTCCATGCAGAGGGGAGTGAGGAGAGCCCTCCATGCAGGGGGAATGAGGGGAGCCCTCCATGCAGAGGGGAGTGATGTCAAATGGAAATCTAACTCAATCTCAAGGAATGAAGAGCGCCAGATGATTACAAGGGCAAATGTGTAAGATATTTAGTCTTCTTCACTAAAATCTCTTCCAAACATAATTTGTTGTTTAAACAATAGCAATGATCAAATTTGGAGTTTATGAAGACATAAGATTAAAACATGACTGCAAATTGAAGTATAATTAAGCAAAGGAAATGATAAAGGTAAGAAGGAAGGTTGAGAGAGTAAAAGTCAAAAGCAATAGAGAAAACAATAAAACCAAAGGGTGTCTTTGAGACAGTCCGCTAAACTGAAAACTTACAGTCAGACCTCTGCAGGGAAAAAATTCAAGGTACAAATGACCCATCCCAAGAAGGGTGAAGGTTGTATTGGTAGAGACGCTGGAGGAACACCAGCCTGATGCCAATCAGCTTGGCAACTTAATTGAAACAGAACCAAAAAAGGTAGACAACCTTCATAGTCATCTGCATATCCATTGGGATATGAGTCTGGGAGAGCAGTTCTAGATTTAAATGGATTCAGTGGGAATTTTCTTTGAAAACAAAACAAAAGTGATACCAGTTTTATGCCAGCCCTTCTGGAATATCACAGTGAAGGTGTACCAACTCAGTCAGTAAGACTAGCATTGTCCAGATACTAAACCAGAGGAGATAGCCCAAGAAAAGGGAGCTATAGACCAATGTCACTCAAGAATACAGGTGCAAAATCCTTGGAATCAAATGTTAGAAAATCTAATCCAACAATGTCTAAAGAGAACAATAATCACAGCTAAGTAAGCTTAATCCCAAGTATGCTGATTTAACATCCAATAACCAACCAATGCAATTCAGTATATTAATAAATCCAAAAGGGAAAACCATATTATCCTTCCTACAAATATAGGAAAAGATAAAAAAAAAACCAACCAACCAAACAAACAAACAGAAAACAAATAAGCAAAGACCCACTGAATTTCATCCAGCATCCATTTCGGAACAAAACAATATAATACAATAGATTAGTATCAGATTGAACCTATAGTGAACATAAAAAGTTAATTTAAAATGAATTGCAGATCTCAATGTAAAGCCTAAAACTGTAAACCATAGGAAAGAGGAGAGAAATCTTTGTAGGTGAACAGGAAGGAGCCAACATCACAGTGACCTCTGAAAAAGAAAGGATCAGAGAGGGGTGACTGTTTCCTATGTCCCTCCTCCACAAAGGCCTCGAAGACTCTGCAGTCATGGAAAGCCGTCCCGTGTTCTCAGTAAGGCACCCCCGCCAGTGTATGCTAAGTTGCAAGGGATCAATCAACGACAATGGGGCTGTGATGTGGAGAAAATGAGACAGGGGCAGAACTGCACAGGGACTAGAGCTGACTCAGCCGCTCAGCCAGACAACACTGGCTGTGCCACACCGCCTGAGGTAAGACAGAAACCTCACATTTGGATCACAAGTAAGGCCAGAGCTGAACAGAGCGCATGTGTGCAAGTGCTCTATGTGGAAAGACCATGCAGGTACTCACTATTTCATGCGTGTGAGATTCCTGTTGTAGATACTAGGAGTCTCGTGTTAGAAGCGATACGGTTTGTGCTACATTTCACTCGTGGAAGTGGTACAGTTTGCCCAAGGTCACAACCACAGAGTTATCAAGAAACTAAAACAGATGAAATGGAAGCATAGACCAACTTAAACTTTTTTTTTTTTTGACTAAGTTGCAAAGAATGACAATGAATATATCTCCAGGGCTTTAAGAACATGATCCTAGAAAAATTCCATCCTTTTGAAAATAAGAAGGCAATTAAAATTCCTTGACAAGCCAGGCATGGTGGCTCATTCCTTTATCCCAGCTGTTGGGAGGCATAGGCAGGCAAATCCCTGAGTTCGAGGCTAGCATGGTCTACAGAGTGAGTTCCAAGATAGCTAGGGCTACATAGAGAGATCCTGTCTTGAAAAACAAAACAAAACAAACAAGCATATCTTAACAAATCACAAATCTTCTAAATGTTTGTGTGTGTGTGTGTAGCCTACATCTGCCTATGTGAAAATACCTGGAATGTATTGCTATGAGTGTTTCTTAGCAGAAAATGTGAGAGCAGTTCCATTTTTTTTCTGACAAAATAAAAACAAAGCCCCAAACAAGCGATTTATGAGTTAATATGGTGTTGGTGTTCCAATAGGACTCGACACAAGGCTTGGAAGACGAAGTGAAAAGCCAGCAAGTGGTGGCGGAGGAATTCTGCCGCTCCTGAGGAGCACATTTCTGATGGTGGCTTCTTTGTCAGACAGGTTTACAATAGCGGAAGGTGTCTCCTCTGGCGTCGCTTGTAAAGTTAGCTCTGCCCCTCACAGAGCAGGAGCACTGAACCAAGTGGGTGACTTATGCAGAGGAGTGCACAGCTCCTGCAAGGAGTGGTGCACAGGTTCATATGATGTCACGCCTTTGGTGAAGGTTGGCATCGTCCTGGAGCTTCCTGTCTGGAACCACATTTGCTAATGGCTTTTAGGAAGTTAATACGTGAATAGATAAAAACACATTTCCCCCTTTACTGGCTTTATCAACTAATGTATCTTGTGATATTTTAATGAGGGATTTGTTAAGGGTCTTAAATATCTTTTTTCAAAAAAAGCAAAACCATTTAAAATCATTAAATCTTAATAAAGATACGTTAGATACGGATCCTATCCAGATTTAGTGATTAGTAAGATGTGGGTATATTTGTTTTAATTAGCTTTCCTTTTTCCTTTATAGGTAATGAGGTGAACTTCCTCATTTTGAAACCCCTTTAAGTCCTATATTAGGTTCCCAGTGATTAGGATAAGCTTCAGATGATTACTAGGAATTGGAATCTTTGTTCAGTCCTTCTTTAGTTTCCCTTTTTAGTTTTCCCCCCATACATGCCTGCCTAAGTTCAATGTCACAGACGATTTTTAATTACGTAAAGTTTTTGGATACCCAACTAACATCTCTGCCCTAGCTTATGCTGTTCTGCCTACCTGAGCACCTCCCACCACAGTGCCACACAAAGGAAGTTCTGCTCAATGAACAGACCCTGGGTACCAGTTCATCTCCCATCTAGAGGACAGGTGGACTGTATTTCTTAGTCCCCCCAGGCCCTGGGTATAGATATTCCCCAGCCAGCGCCTCTAGGTCTTGTCCATAGACATCTAAAGCATTTATCATCCCCTTGCATCCTTCCTCTGTGCAGAAACTCAAAGCCAATGCCGGAGCCGCTGAGCTATATAAGCTAACTGGTGCGGGAGAATTGTCTATATTCTGTCAATTATGTTTTAAATAAACACTGATTGGCCAGTAGCCAGGCAGGAAGTATAGGTGGGACAATCAGACAGGAAGTAGAGGTGGGGAAATGAGAACAGGAGAATGCTGGGAAGGAGGAAGCCCTCCTCCCCAGTCCTGTCCAGACACTGAAGAAGCAGGATGTGACCTGCCCCGCTGAAAAAGGTACTGAGCCATGTGGCTAACATAGATAAGAATAATGGGCTAATATAATTTATAAGAGTTAATAAGAAGCCTGAGCTAATGGGCCAATCAGTTTATAACTTATGGAGACCTCTGTGTGGTTTTCTCTGGGACTAAATGGCTGGGGGACCAGGTGGGACAAAAACCCTGACAAACAGGCCCTCATGCTACAGCTAGCTGCTGGAGATGGCAGAGTCTCCATCGAGTCTTGTCCCCGATATTGAAGAGCAGAGCTTCTCCCCCATGTTCAGAACTTGTCATAGTTCAAAGTCATTATTGGGTCTAGTTATGAATACATGGGGCCTTTTTCTTATGGTAGCTGGCATTGTCTTAGAAACATAACTGTCCTTCAGGCCCGGCTTAGAGTCATCCCGTCTCTACCATCATACTTTTTAAAAATATTTCATCTTTTATTATTTAAAGCAAAATTTAAGTTTAAATATATTTTGACCATCTTCTTCCCCTCCCCCAAGTTCATCCAGATCCTCTCTTCTTCCCTACCCACTCAACTTTAAGTTCTTTCTATAAACAAAACAAAATTAAAAAAACAAACAACAAAATGCCAAAACCTGAAAAACAAAATATATTATTGCTCCAAAAGAAAAAAAAACTCAAAAAAACCCCACCAAACTATAATCAAATAAAAAGTGCGCGCACACACACACACACACCCCTGTGTAGCCTGTTATTTGTTAGTCAGCTACTCCTGAATATGAGATCCACCCTGGAGTGGTTGATATGTGTCATTCCATTGGAGAAACTGATTTTCTTTCTCCCAGAAGATATAGGTGTATATGTAAGTGAGAATTCAGTTGTTAACTTTTACTCTAGTGGCTAGGTCTACCTTTATTCTTTCATTCATTTTTTAAAAAAAGAAACAGCAAAATAAAATATAATAAGATAAAACAAAAACTATCACAGCAAAGTTGAACAAAATAGGCCAACGGAGGGGAAAGAGCACAAGGGAGCGCACAAGAGTCAGAGACCCAGTCCTTCCCACACTCAGGACCCTCATACAACACTAAACTGGTAGGCAGAATATATGCCCAGAGGACCTGGTGGAGGCCTGTGCCTGCTGCTTCCGTCTCTGTGAATCCTATGAGCTTTGCTCGTCTTGACTTAGAAGGCCTTGTTTTCTTGGTGTCCTTTATCCCCTCTGTCAGTTATGCTCTTCCTTCCTCCTCTTCTCTGGGGTTTCCTGAGCTCTGAGGGGAGGGATTGGAAGGAGACCTTCTATTCAGGCCTGAGTGTTCCAGGGTCTCTCACTCTGCATAATGTCTGACTGTGGACTCTGTACGTACAGTCGTACTTCTTTGTTCCCTTAGTTACAAACAAAAATTTCTCTACATCTTTAATTACATGGTGTGATGATTAATATTATTCATTTCATGAAATTTAGAATCACCTAGGAGATAGATACTAGATGTGTTTATGAGAGTATTTCTAGAGAGGTTTGACTGAGGAGGAAAAATCCAGTCTGAATCTTTGTAGTAGCCTGCCATGGGCAGGGTCCCAGCCTGAGCTCTAGTGCTTGTCTTGCTTTGTTTCTGAAATGTGGATGGATTGTCACCAGCTTTCCTGCGGGTCACGCTGTCATTGCTCTGACTGGCCATACCTTCAAACTGAGAGCCAAAATATGCCTCTCCCCTTTCAAGTTGCCTTTGTCAGGAATTTTACCCTAGCTCCTGGGAAAGTAACAAATGCAGATGGTATTATGGGTTAAGTTCTGTCTTCCTGCACCCGATATTCATACTCTGATGTCCTAACTCCCATCGCTTTGAAATACAAATGCATTCATAAATAAAGTCTTCAAAGTGGTGATGAAGTTCAAGTGAAATCCCTAGGGTAGGGCCTTAACCCAAAATGACCTGTGTCCTCGCAAGGAAGGCAAGAGATACCAGTGGAACGTTCACAGAGGAAAGCCAGAAGACAGAGAGAAAGCAGCCATCTGCAAGCCACGGAGGGAGGCCTTAGGACAAGACACACTGGGTGCATCTCAAAGTCCCGCTTTCTAGTCAGCCCTCTTTGTCCACCGCAGGAGTATCTGCTCTTCAGCACAGAAACTTTGCCCTTTCTCCTGACCTCCACCCATAGGGTCCTTTCTGGCTTGATCATTTGCCTCTGAAGCACCACCTACATTCTACACTATTCTCCTGCTGCTGTGACGTGAGTGGCTAATGGTTGTCTCTGGCTGTGCACAGGTGCTCACAAGTTCAACGCACTGGAAACTGCCAGGCCCTTTTCTACTCCCCAAGGCAATTTTCTTCCTCTGAAAGTCCCTATTGCACTGTACTTTTGGTGACAGATAGGCAGCTGGAACTGTGCAGATATTTTTGTGTGCGCCTGTGACTCTTAAACCCAACCTTTTGGGCTCCTCTGCAGGATGTAGCAACAGTGAACCTGCCCCCTTCTTGCCAACTTTGTTCCTGGTTCAGGTTTGCCTAAATGTGCCTTGTGCGTAGGAAAACACAAGGAAAACACTTGTCATCCAGATGTTTCCAGATATTGTCATGTTTGTGAGTGGGGAACATCTGGATGTCTGGCTGACCCTGACTCTGCAGTTTTTGTTTGTTTGTTTTTCATCCTGAGTTGTTGACTCATGGCACTTAAGAGCATCCTGAGACTAGGGTAAATAATGCTGCCATCCCCTTCCACCTGTCCACCCACCCATCCATCCACCCATCCATCCCTTATCTGTTTGGCCGATATTTACTGACAATCTCCAGTGATTAAGAACTATACTAAAAAGAGGGAGTTCAACATAAGCTTCCAGTCTGGAGGATATAGAGAAAATAAACGTTGCAATAGGAGGAGAGGTGTGGAACCTCTCCAAGGGCTGATAGTAAACTAAAATGTCCCCCACTTCCTAGGATGTCTCTATGAAGACCTAAAGAAGAGTGGACGGAAAAGGACAATGAGAGAGTTCACTAGACCAGGGGAGAATGGCTGTGCAGTTGCTCTGCATGGGCGTCAGTTCAGAAAGACTGGGTCAGTTGGAGAAATGAGACAGAAGGCAGCACACCGAGTCTGAGTGTGAGGATAGACAGTCTATGTGCTGCTCAGGCCCAGAACCTGGTACTGGGTGGAAAGCGAAGATTTGGGGATCACTGCATACCACATGTACTCAATGGGCAGTCCTGCAGGCATCCTCAAAGCTAGTTAGGACGAACAGGCAGCAAGCAGTATGGCTGCTGAAGGGACAATGGGGTTCAAGACCAAGATTATCACTGACAGCGTAGGAGGGGCTGAAAAACAAGGTCCTGGCTGAAGAACAGAACCTACTCAGCAAGCTGGGGAAGGCCAGCGACTCGGTGAGATAAGAGGTTTCCTGGTGGTTCAAGTGTGGGAGAGGTGTGGCGGAGTGAGCAGAAGGTGAGGCGAGGCGAGAGCACCAAAAACTTGCTGTGACGGCAAGATAGACTTTGACCTGGAGCTGAAGACGTGTTGTATGGGAGCATCTGTTAAGATGGAAGCAAAGGTAGCTTATTCAAGTGTGGTAAACTGTGGAGCTAAAACATTCCATTACGGTGGGGCGGGGTTGGTTGGGTTTCTAAGGAAGGCGGTGAAAGGTGGGGCCCACTCTGATGGGACGTGGGGGCCGCGAGTGGCCTCTAGGCCAGATTGTGAGAGTAGAATCATGCCTCTTCCATATTCTGGCTGTGACCTTCAAGAAGGACTGAACCTCTCTAAGTGTCTTTGTTTGCAGCAATAGAACCTCTCTCACTGAACCGTTTTAAAAGCCAAATGGAATGATTTGCCTAAAGCGACAGCTCCATGTCTGCCAATTACTGATGCAGGAGGATGTCTGCAGCGCTTTGCTGGTCTGTCCAGAGTGCAAATGTCCCCTTCTACCTTGAACGGGTGAAGACTTATTCCCTTCTGCTCTGATAGGGCCTCTCTCCCTGAACACCATGCCGCATACAACCCCTGCTGATCTCTGTTCTCTAGACCGTGTCACCACGTGGAGAGCCTACGGCATGGGCCAGCAGCAGGGCACACCTACAGGAAACCCAGCTTGTCTGAGCTGGTGACTCAGGAAACCGCAGCTGTGTGACTTCGGGAAAGCACAGCCCCCCTTTCTCTGAAGGCAGAGCTGTGGTCTGGGGACCGTCAACGGAGCTTCTGGGGCATTGCATTCAACATCTGAGATTCTTCAGTCCTGAACATCACTGCCATATCTTTTGTGCTCTAAGAGAGTGTGTGGAAGGGGAAAGACAATGCCTCACTTTCCACAGCAGAGACTACGGTTTGCTTCCTACTTCCAGTGGGCGTGGTTGTCCTCCAGTGGACTTTTCCCCCTTGGAATTTGTTAAAGGCGATTTGAATGAAGGTGAGCCTTTAAGCAGGGAACTGAGCCCTAACTGAACAAAGAAACTAATGAAAACCTTACTCAAAAGCAATCACCAGTTGAACTTCATCCAGTTACAAAATGGGGACTTCCGTCAATCGCAGGTGGCTCACTCTTCAAACTTTGTTCAAACTTGGCCAATGTCAAGCTGTAACTGGCCAGTGGAACTCCACTTCTGTATTCTGTTCCTTCTGTCCTTCTGTCCACAAATGCAGCCAGACTCCCTTGTAGCTCAGGACCTCTTGGAATCTTCTAAGAGTTAGTGAATGCAGCAATTGTAAAGACACAAGCTCTATGAAAGCAATCTGGTCATCATTTTGACTTTCAACATCTCAGGTCAAGACGCAGGTATGTATGTAAGTGAGAACTCTGTAGTAGCTGGTAACCAGAGGGGAGACTGTGCTCAAGGTCACACAGAGAGTCTCTGCCTGGTCAGCTCAGGCCTCTTGGTCTAGTGTTCCTTTCCAGTCTTCTTCCCACAGGACATGGGACTTTAGTAGTCCATCTTCCTCCTTCACTCTCCATGAATGTCACTTACGTGTTCACCCAAGATAATCTGTGTTGCTGGGGGCGGGGTGGGAGGAAGAGTCCTTTCTAGATACTGAAGACTTGGCAAGACAGAAATGCATCTCCACCCTCGCAGGGTTTATCAAAACGAGGGCAGATAGATAATAAGCTTATTGAACAAAGAAGATAGTTAAACCTCTGTGGGAAACATTTTCACAATAGAACATCTCTAGATTTGTATAAAATTCAACTTCACAGACAATGTATCTTTCAGTATAATTTAAAGACAATAACTATACATGAAAAATGTATATTTTGACTGAAAAACTCAATACAATGCTTAAACAAATGACTTTTAGAAATAATCTTAAGTTACGTTTACGTACAACAATAGGAAGTCTGATTCAGGCAGGTTTCTGAAAAGAAAGGCTTGCGCCTGGGCTCCCTGTACTATTCGCATTAGGCTAGGAGAAGAGAGATAGCACACAGACCTGACTTTGTGGGACGTTAAGAAGACCCAGCAATACCACTTTGGGGTATATATCCAAAGGATGCTCAGCCATGCCATGAGGACATGTGCTCAACTATGTTCATAGCAGCATTATTTTCATAGCCAGAACCTGGAAACAACCTAAATGCCCCTCGACTGAAGAATGGATAAGGAAAATGTGGTACATTTACTCGATGGAGTGCTACACAGCAGAAAAAAATAACGACATCTTGAAATTTGCAGGCAAATGGATGGAGCTAGAAAACATCATTTTGAGTGAGATAACCCAGACCCAGAAAGACAATTATCATATGTACTCACTCATAAGTGGTTTTTAAACATAAAGCAAAGAAAACCAGCCTGCAAACCACAATCCCAGAAAACCTAGACAACAATGAAAGACATACATGGATCTAATGTACATGGGAAGTAGAAAAAGACAAGATCTCCTGAATAAATTGGGAGCATGGGGACCTTGGGGACCTTGGGAGAGGGTTGAAGGTGGGAGGGGAAAGGAGGGAGGGGAGCAGCGAAAAATGTAGAGCTCAATAAAAATCAAGTAAAAATATATAAAAGAAAAACCAAAAATAAAATAAATAAATAAAATATAAAAACTGTATTAAATAAAAAAAAGAAACAATGCTGCAAGTGCTGTGCACTCTGACATTACAGTTTATCATATATGTATACGGACATAAGGCTGTTTACTGTATTGTTCCATTAAGAAGTTGATAAGAAGGCATGGATTGATGTGAATGACATTATAGCTTTTCCCAAGACTCAGCGGAATCAGCCTTTTGTCTATGAACACTTTCACGCAGACAGATGACTCTCCGCGTCTGTGTCAGAGAAGAGTTAGAGGACTCGAGGCTCTGATTGTGTGCTGTCCCAACAACGCCTGGAGACTCTGGGTGCAGGCCTCCTCATTCACCTCATCACCGATGGCAGATTCCTTTTGTGGGCGAGGTAGTGTAGAAAATGGTTCTTGAGTCAAAGACGTTTAGGGGGGCACTGTGGCTCTGTCTTGATGATCACTGCTACTGTAAAATAACTTTTGAACAAGAAATGTAAAGTGATCCCCCATTAAGATGAAGTTCAGTCAAGTTTTTTGTCCGAGTCTATGAGGTTTTTTTTTTTTTGAATGGTAACTATGGAATTGTAGGAAGTGTTCCACAAAGGATTTCCTTTGGTCATTGTTGGTTTTTTCTCTCAGTTAAAAAAAAATGTATTTGGTGCTGAACAAGAATCCTTCTCTTTGAGTTCGGCAACGCAGGGCTTAAAAGGCCAGGGCAGGATCTAGGTCACAGCCTTGGTTTCCTCCTTGCATTGGGCCTCATGCTTCACAGCCCTATCTCTTTAAATATTGGGAACAGAACTCTGCATTCCTTCCGGCTTTTTCATTCTTGGTTATGTGAGCGAACAATGTTTCCCTCCGATTGGCACAAAGGACATTTTACTCAGTGGAGCAACCACAACTGAAACTTATCTTTATAGGGTACTCTGAGTCACCTAGTCCCAGGGGTGGCCCAGGGAGGCCCCGTGGGCCCAGGGTCTGGCTGGCTGGAGGAGGTGTCCTCAAAGGTCACCAGGAGATAGAAACCACAGCAAGGATCAATCTACAAAAACTATTACAGTTTGAGGAAGTGGCTCACAGGATTATGAAGGTCAGCAAATCCCACAGGATAGAACAGCAGGACAAACGCCCAGGCAGAGCAGATACTGTGGGCAGGTAGAAGGCCCAGGGCTGTGGGATCCCCTCTGTTTAACCATCTTTGTTTCCTTTAAGATTTCAACTGCTATGTGAAGCCTGCCAGCATGAGGGAGTACCATCTCTTTGACTCAGAGTAAACCTATTCCAGTTGGGAAGTGCTGTCTCAAACCGCTGTCACAGAAACATCTGGAGTCTCAGAGGAACTGAGTAGCTGTGGTTTAGCAAACTTGACATAAATTACCCAGCACTGGAGGTGCGAGATCTAGGATGTCAGATAGGCTTGTTAGTGTTCAGAGAGTAGAATCACAGACACACACACATCCTGACACAGACACACATATACACACATGCACACAGACACCAGTATGCATGAACAGATACACACACATATCCATAGGCATAGACACACATTCACACTCACATAGACATATAGACATAGACACATACAGAACACATACATGGAGACACACAGACATACAGAGACACACACAGAGACACAGACACACACATTCAGACACACATAGACACAGACAGACAGACAGACAGACACACACTCCTGTCCATGGAAGGAAAGGAAAAGCAAGCTTTGGATAAAGACATTCTCTCCTTCCTTTATGCCCTGGGAAACAATAGGGAAAGTCCACGGCCCCTGGGAATACATGACTCACTAGGAGAGACCCAGGCTGGAGACCTTTCAGATGCTGATGTTCGCCAGCTTCAGACTTCCTGCATTCCTGTGTTTGTGTAGGGACAGGAAGGGACCGTTAAATACTGGGTGCAGATGAAAAGTACACACACACACACACACACACACACACACACACACACACACACGCACACATACGCACACACACAGAGGGGGCAGTGCAACAACATGTCAAGGTGAACTCCTGGCTTGCTGTGTGACTGGAAAGGTTACTTAATCCCTTTGTGCTCAGTTCCTTTATCTGGAAAACAAGAAACAGGAAACCTACATTTAATAGGCAGCAAGCATTAAATGCGGTAGTAATCGTAAGACACCTACTTACAAGGTTGCCTGATGCCTAGGTCCTGCCAATATGTAATATTATAGCAGTTATTAGCATTACCATCAGTACATTGCATTTCAACTGTGCATATGCGCACATCACACATGGTTATTAATCCACAGGAGACAATATGGACTTATGGCAAATGATTAAATTAAAGAAATTAAAAGCAAGAATACTATATCAAACCCTATGAAGGTACCATGCAGAGCCCAGGTCAGATACTGCCTAAAAGAGTATCTTCAGTATGGTGGTGGTGCATGCCTTTAATCCTGGCACTTGGGCAGGGGACAGAGACAGGCAGATCTCTGCAGGTTTCAGGCCAGCCTGGTCTACCAAGTGAGTACCAGGACAGACAAGGCTACACAGAGAAACCCTGTCTCAAAAAACAAAACCAACATACATACAGACAGACAGACAGACATAAATAAATAAACAAAATACTTATTTTCTGTGGTACTTCATTGATGGAACTTCATTGGATAGAATCTAGATTATATCTACTTTAAATTAAATTAAGGCGTTTAAATGTGTGACAGAAGATGCTGGCCTGACCTTGCAGTCAGTTCAACATAAAGGGTTAGTGAAGATCAGCCGCATCAGGCTGCCTTCTGCTCAGGAGAGGAGAAGGTGGTCTTTGCCCTCCAATGCTCACACAAGCGTGCCTCCTGGCCACCTGGGGCTCAGGTGTGAGCCAGCCTGCAGGGATGAGAGTCTTCGCTCAGTAACGAGAGCTGCTCGGCCTGTGTGAGACCGGCTCCCTCTCCCTGATAAATGACTTCACAGATGCTGCCAGCTTCATGCTCAATTAATCTCAGCTGAATTGATCACGCAGTTATAAAGAAAACCATTAGCAATAAAGCAAAACTTCCCAATGAGCTTTTATAGGAGGAAGACAGGAAGTGAATTGGGTTTTTTGTTTTTTGTTTTTTGTTTTTGTTTTTTTAAAGAAATTAACGTGATGAAGTGTGTTTGAAGAGGAAGGAGTAGCAGCCTTCTAGCTGCTGGGCGGACTCAACACCAAGCGGGAGGACAACACAGTCATCTCTTTTCCACCTATTCATTGCAGAAATCATTGAAAGAATAAAGTTTTAAAGAGGTAAGTGCTTGTAAAGTTTAGCCTATGCTAGATTTGACTTTAAGCTAAGAACCTTTAGGTGCGTGGTGCCAACTCATTAGCTACCTGGTGGTACGTTAAGATGGGGAATATTGGTTTGTCTGTGATTTCAGCATTCATTTATTAATCGCTGGTGTGCATGAGCACGATGTGTGTTTGTTCACCTTTGCCATGGCACGTAATGGAAGTCAGAGGACGACTATGGAGTTGGTTCTCCCTTTCCAATACTACATGGGTTTTGGGGATCCGACTTAGCCATTTCACTAATCCACTGTTATTTTATGGGTAAAGGAAAGGAAAACAAGTTAAGTAGTTGAACCCATGTTTGCTAACGGCTGAGCAGAGCCCAAACTGCGGTCGTGGCCTTTGCTCTTTGTGTTCCGTGCTGCATTTCCTTTAGGACCTCAGTCCTGACCTTTACCCCCGTCCAGTTCAGGTGCTCTTTGCAAAATCTTACTTTCATATGGAAAACACCATTTGTATATTCTTTTAAAATATAACTTTGGTAGAGCTCATTTATTTTAGAGTAGAGGAAGCATTAGTAGACAATACTGAAGGAATAATACAGAAGGAATAATGATTGTTTTTACTTCTTCACCTACAGGCCTGCTTCTGAATGCTGTGTCTGTCCCTCTTGATTTTGCTCTTTCATGGCACCCTTTCCTTTCAAGCATCAATAAACCCATAGGAGACATGATATTTTCTATCGCTTTTCCCCAACAGTGAAGTGTAAACGTCTTTCCATTGTATAGACTAATTCCCACAACCCTCTATTTCAGTTCTTGAAAAGTACTCCACCATATGGGTATGCTACACTTCCCTACTCAACTACTTCTTTCTTTTGGACAACTGTTCCCAAACTTGGACGTGAGAAATAGAATGACTGTGTAAATAACTGATAAATATATAGAATAATGCAAATGTTCCCAATGTATACTTGTTTTAAAACATCATGTTGCACATTAAAAATGTACTTAATTTTTACTTGGCAGTAAAAATAAAGAAAACTAGGGATGCTATAAATACCTTATAGCATAACTTACATGCATATTACAAATTTTTAATTAATTAGATTATTGTTAGTATGAGTTTATAGTTATTATTAGTTTCTATTGATTCAAAGTGTTCATTTAAAAAGCACTACTATTTATCCTTGACAAATTCTTATCTATTAAGGGAGGTGATCAAATCATTGGGCTAATATAGCTCTAAATTTCCCATTAATATGAATCTTGACTTCATTAAGGTTTTATGAATTCAACATGGAAACTGTTAGGAATACCTTCCTTTTTAGAAGATAATGATAACATTCGGATAGATACAGGGTTCCTCTCCATTCTCATCAGCTTCTCTGTAGCTTCCACTCACGGTGCCAAGGGGCAGTGGTTCCAATACAAGGGCATCAGTTTCTGTGTCCATATGTGCTTCAGGTTTGGGATGACACTGCACTTCCAGACAAGTTTTCTGTCCTTGGTCATAGGCATTCATTGACCTTTATCTTACCTGGCTTTTCCATCTTCTCAAACTTCCTCTCTAAATCTGTTTGCACACTGAGATTTAGCTGCCTGAGATTGCACAGACACCTGGAAACCTTTTGCTCTTAAGGACTAGCAGTAAGAAATTAAACTAGCTGAGCTCCAAGGTATTAACCTTACTGGACACCTTGTCCCTTTCTGTGGTGCAATATAGACCCTTGTCCCCTTGTCCCTGTCTTTGATTGCCGGTGGATAAGAAAATCTCCCATCCAGGATAAAGGGTGTTTCTTGCTTCCAAACATCTTTCCTGAGAGATTTGGTGGAAGTCCCTTGTGGGTGACAGCTAATCTCTGTGTTCACAGACCTGTAGTGTTGACATATGTTTGGGAGAGGCTGCGGCAGGAGAATATCTGATTCAAGGTTAGCTAGGACTAAAGAGTGAGTCTGAGACTATCTTGAACTACCTACTGAGAATCCCTTTCAGAAATAAAGATTTCCTTTCCCATCCCGGGGTTCAATAGCCGTGATTCAGGTGTTTTCAGGGCTTTTCTGAGACTTGGATTTTTCCTCTAAAAGTGCTTTTGGTCAATCATGACTTAGAATCCAGGATCCACAGTGTACCTAGGAATGACTTAGGATCCAGGATCCACAGTGTGCCTAGGAATGACTTAGGATCCAGGATCCACAGTGTGCCTAGGAATGACTTAGGATCCAGGATCCACAGTGTGCTTAGGAATTACTTAGAATCCAGGATCCACAGTGTGTCTAGTAATGACTTAGAATCCAGGATCCACAGTGTGTCTAGTAATGACTTAGAATCCAGGATCCACAATGTGCCTAGGAATGACTTAGAATCTAGGATCCACAGTGTGCCTAGCAATTACTTAGAATCTAGCACCTGAGATAGGATATGAGGTAGAACCCACGACACTGACCACAGTTAAAACCCAAGACTCTTCAGTGCCATGAACATTGAATAGATTCTGACACATCTAAAATTGGTGCTAATTATACCTTGATTCTTTATTTTAAAAATTAAAGAAGCTTGTTTCTTTAGAAAAAGGATATTACATAAGTTTGAATAAAATAAAAGTGAAAAATTCTGAATCTAAGAAAATGAGTCTATGTCTACGGTAATTATAAGTAATTGGCCTTGATTAAGACCTAATTTGACTGTAGGCTTCATGGAAGGTCAGACCAGAAGTAAACAAGATATTACACCATGCTTCACACTGGAGGAGGCAGATCTGACTGGTCCCAGGGAGGATATTTACAGGGTGGCACCAAGCCGCTGTGTCCCTTCATGGAAGAATGACCCAAGGCAAATGACTAGTGCTCTGTATCACAGTTCAGAAGCCTCCTTATTGTCAAAAGGGGTCCACAGTAACTCTTCTTCAAGGTTGCTCTAAGGAGTAAACGGGAATCTTGGCAGAGTGTATACTGTATGAGTAATAGTTGAGATCAACTTGGTTCTTTCGTCAGGGACATGGTTAAGAAAAGCACGGTTCATTTTCACTAGGGCTATATGTAGTCTCCCTTGGGCCTTAACCTGGGCCACACTTGGTCAGTGACTCTGCAGCTTTCAGTGCGATGGTGTCTTTTCCCAAGCTACTCACGTGGTAGTGGCCACATGGATTGCTTTGACTGTGACAGACATGTGGACAGAGGCCTGAGCCTTGATGCTCGGTGACTACCTATACCATTGTATCATAATATATATATATATGCTATCATATAATGATAGCATAAGAATTGCCATCATTATAAGAATGTGGATCCTTGCCCTCTGGCCCAAGGGAAATACTAGATACTGAAACAAATTATATCCACTCTGGAGCTCAGAGTCCAGATGAGCCTTAGCAGCTGAGACCTCAGTGGAGGAGATGTGTCAAAAACAGTGTGTTCCAGAGACATCATATTGTGAAGGTCATTTGTTACATGCCAAGGCTATGATAATAATGGACAGAAACAGCAGACTTCCATGAACAAACATGGAAAGATGCCTGCAATAAGTGAGAAAGTTTAAAAAGAGCGATAGAGCTGAGTACGAGGGTGTTCATGCGTAATCTTAGCACTCAGGCTAAGGCAGGAGGATTTCTGGGATTGTTGAGGCCAGCCTAGGCTATATAATGAATACTAAGCCAGCCAGGGATACATAGAAAGACCCTGTCTCAAAGGAGAAAGAAAGGTATAATAAGAATAATATCAATTCTGGTTTTGTTGAATAATACAAATGTCTAGTCTGATTTTGTTGAAATAAAGATGTACAATATGCTTGCACATATGAACACTGAAACATAGTATTCACATCTTTCAAAGTCTGAATTTAAAAAGCACACCCATTAGTAAAAGTGGTATTTTTTGTGCTTGTGTGCACACCAAAGGCTGTGTTGGTCTTCTTGTAAGTGGTGGCCCTATGTTAGAAGATAGGACATCTCACTTGGTACAAATGTAAAGATGTCCCGAGTCACAGAAATACATTCCCTGGACCATGGGTTGGGCTGAGGCAATGAACTGGAGGGATACTGGCCTGGCAGGTCAGATTCACACGGAGAGTTTTAGATTGACTGACAGTTCACACATCGTCCACATGGAAGGCGTGTGAGAGTTCAAGGAGGCTGGTTTCATTTGGTTAGGAATACAGGCACGGATCAGCTATTCTAGGCAAAGCAAGCGGACGGTCACAGTCCCTGTGGAGCTGTCCAAAGGTGGATTGCCATCGTTTGTGGGTTTGCATAACTTGTCTTCATTGAGAGCTCCTACGGTCTCACAGCACGAATGCCAATCTCCAGGTTGGTCAACCTTTGGCAATCTCTTCTGTGTTTGTTTCCCCTCCGAGGATTTTATAATGAAATTGTTTTTTTCAGGGAAGTAGCATTACGAAGCTATAGACTATAAATCTCTCAAACCTGATTAGGTACTTGGCTTGTGTCCAATCGCCTATTCAAGGAGCAAAAAGTCATGGCTCATATCTCAGACAGTTGGTGGGAGCCTTAACTGAGATCATGCATGCAGAATGCTGTGGTAGTCTGGGGCCAGAGCAAGCACCTGTACAATTTTTTTGTTATCGCTTGAAATATCATTGTAATTATTGCCTACTGGTAAATATTGGTAAGACAGAGCTCTTGTTTCTAGAATCCTGGCAGTGGAAATGGGGCACAATGTAAGGTAGAGCAAGATAGGTGGTGATAAAAGTATTTCTGAAAAAAGAAAGTATTGACAATAGAATTTTTTGAAAAAAATGCACCCCATAAGCTTGTGTACACCAACACTACACACAGGACTAGTTGTGTCCAAAGGTGGAAGGGACTCAGGGGGTGTGGGGCACAGCAATCATAGGGCTGAATCTTTGATTACATTAAGCAGTAGCAAGAAGCATTAGTCTTGTCTCCCAGGAAGAAATTCTTGTGTTTTGATTTCTGTTCTCATGTTATGCTAAGAGATTTTTTTCCTTGAAAAAAATCTAGTACATAAATAATTGCATTTTATGACAGTTATTACAATTATTTTTTAAGATAATATATCATAGTAGTTAAGGGCCTGCCTTTTCGAGCTCGGAGCCTGAAGTTGAATTCTGATTTCTCACGGGGGAATGTGACTTCAAGGAACTAAGGTGTCCTTCTTTGTCCTCTTCTTAGTTCAGGAAGTGATTAGCTAGATTTCCTTCAAGGATTTCACCCAGAGGTAAACAATTGACTCAATGTAAATTGCCCTCATAGAGCTTGGCATAATGATTACCTCCTATGTGCCAATGAAGCTGGGTAACTGGGTGGTGTTTGAGCACGAGAAGGAAAACATATTTTGCCATATGTTCTTGACCAATAGATAACCACCAAATATTAGCTTTTCTCAGAAAAATCAATAAAAATTCATTTTTTCCCACTAGGCACCAGCCTGCCTCTATTTTCATCACAGTTGTATCCAACTGCACCCTTTGGCTCCAGTTGGAATCAGCCAGCTCATGTTAAATTCCCAATGGAGTCTTGCCTGTCTTGTGATGACATGGCTTGGTTTCGTGTCTACTGCCAAGTTTTCGATCTCGTTTCAGTCACTTGCAGGGAACGATCTATAGACTCCAGTGAAGGAAGAGTCAATGCTTTTGGCAAACACAGGCTTCATATTGCTGAAAGGTGGTCAAGAATTGTTATTTTAACCTGCATCAGAATTGTTGCACCCAGGGATCTCCAGCCAGCCAGAGGGGAAAATAGTGTATCGGCCAGCTAGCTGTGTGGCTTTCAAATCGGTGATTTTAAAATCAACTAAAAGCAAATGCTGGGATTTTGTGCTGTCAGATTGATGTCTGAGTTGATTTGGAGACATACTGAGGGTGTTTTACAGGGCCAGATTTCTTTTTGCCCTTGGTAACAATCTCCCCATGTCCTTGTTTGCCATTTGTATAACTATCTTGTGCCCACTAATTTTAACTTATTGAGTCTAGTTATTGAGACTTCTTGGTCTGGAAATGTTCTGGCCTTGTGGTCTGTCTGGAGCTTAGGGACAAAGCTGGTTTAAGTACGTTTTTGATGAGTGACTAATTAAGGACCCAGAGTTCACTTATCTTTTGTCTCCTTGAGGAGCTTCCTGTCTCAGTTGTCTTTCTCCAATGTCTTTGACTGCAGCTCCTTCCCTTCAAATGTCCACAAGCACTCTTCCATTGGCTTTTCCTCAGATGGCTCTAGAGCATTTCATGGTGTTGGATAGTTAGTGCTGTGATTGTGACCCTCAAATTTCTCCCCTATATGATGCAATAGAGGATTTTTGGGGGGGTTTTTGGTCACTGTCTGGTGTGGGACAAATGTCTATATTCTCTTAATTATATTTTAAATAAACGCTGATTGGCCAGTAGCCAGGCAGGAAGTATAGGCAGAACAACCAGACAGGAAGTAGAGGCGGATCAAAGAGAACAGAATTCTGGGAAGGAGGAAGCTGATTCTTCTGCAGTCCTGACCTGACCACAGAAGAAGCAGGATGAGACTGCCTCCCTGAAAAAGGTACTGAGCCATGTGGCTAACACAGATAAGAATAATGGGCTAATATAAGTTGTAAGAGTTAATAAGAAGTCTGAGGTAATGGGCCAATCAGTTTATAACTAACATAGACCTCGGTGTGAGTTTTCTTGGGACTAAATGGCTGGGGGACCAGGCGGGAAAGAAACTTCGGTCAAGAACTGACTCCCACTGTCATGAGCTGTTTCATTTTCTTATGAGCAAATGTCGTAAATGAAGTTATTTGAGTGGGGGGTGTGTATGTGTTGATTTAATTGGGTATTTTTGATTAACCAACTTTAAAATGGCTTTTATTTTGTCTTTCAAACATGGTTTTGAGGTGAGTGAGTTAAAATGCTGGGCTGTACGGTGTCAGGGGAGTATTTGGCACAGTGCATAGGCAGGTAGGGGTACTTAACTGCTGTTGGTTTTGCAGAGACTCCAGTGCTCTCATCTGTGGGAAGGCAGTTAGGGTGGGGTAGAGCCAAGCTGACAGGTGCTCATTTTTGCCCTGTGAGCTTGCTGTCAAGAGGCCCTCAGGCGAGATGCAACATGACTCTGCAAATGTAAAATAGGCGTAGTAACAACATGTTCTACATAAAGCTGTCATGAAGATGAAAAGGGAAAAGAGATAACAGTACTTTCAACCACGTGTGACACGTCAGACAACTCAATACATACATCGTTGTCAACATTACTTGTGTGACAGGTACTGTGTCAAGTGACTTCTCTGCAACTAGTTCAGCTCATCACTGGAAAAAAAAGTTGATCTGTTTACTTTTGTGTCTGAGAAAGATAATTTGGGGGAAAATTACTGTTTTTACTAAAATTTATTTTTAAAAACATTTCTTTGAAACTAACATTTCACCCACCCTGTGGATTGAAACACTTACTTCTTCTGTCTCAAGTCATTGTTTTCTCAGTTCACCTGCTCCCCTCAGATCATATTTAGAAGACGCCACCTCTCTGACATCTTTATTGCCCTTTTTTCTTTCTATCTTGCTTTTGGCTCACATGGCTTTTGATACAATTTCTGTTTCTCCATCCAATCCACTCTATGTACCACTTTCCAAAGCAGTTTCCTGTATAGAGTTCCAAATAAAGTGCCAGCTCTCTGGCTTGGAACTTAAGATCTTTCTTTCTGGTCTTAACCGATTGGATCCTTCTCTTCTTGGTTTCCTTTGTAGTTATTTCTTTTTGCCTGTTCCAGCCCTTTGTTTTCACACTGATATTCATTCTTTTCCTCTCTTGGCAAAGCTGTTTATTAATTCACATGGCAGCCTCTCAGTAAAAGGTTGAAGCATTATTTTTAAGGGGATGCCTGGACAAGTCCTATACCCAGTCTGAAGCCCTCTTGCTTTTCCTCAGAGATTTCCACCTTGGTTAGCACAGGTATGCTTTCCAGCATTTCTGTGTCCACCTATGAACCTATAAAGTGTGCATGGGGGGGTGCGTTGTTATTTTATGTGGGTGTCTATGACACAATTAGCATCAACTGGACTTATCATTCTGCAATGTGTTTCTCTCCCTGCAACCATCTGTCCTCGCGATCTGCCCATCAACACGCATCCTAAATATCACCACTAATTCTCCAGGCTTTACAGGGTCTCATTTATGGGCTGTGGTCTTCTCCGCTCGTCACAGTCACCCAGCCCAGACGTAACTGTGCAGCTATAGACAGCCCTATAAAGCTGAGGCTTCAGTTCCATTGTCTTTAAAATGGAAATAGTTATGTTCTGCCCTTCTTGTAAAACTGTGTGGCTCAAACAAAGCAATGTCTGTGAGGGAACTTATTTAGTTGTTTACATAAGAGGTCCTTGTCGTGTGGAAATGTAAGATGTTGCTATTTAATTGTGTGACTTCTTAGAAGTTTAAATGCTATAGAATTTAATGAACAAATTAATAATTAGACCAAATACTTGAGCTATGGGGGTTAGGTTGTGAAGAAGAAAGGGCAGAATGGGCCCAAGCCTGGGGTATGGAGGGTATCAGGTGCTCAGAGGTAATCTGAACTATGCAAGAAATGCTACATTGTGTCTAGCTCAGCTTTGTGCCCTTAGCCTAAAGAAGTAAGCAGTAGGTTGTAGATGGCGATTCAGCAAATGTTGACTAAAGGAAGGGAGAACAGAGAGGAAGAAGGGGGGTGCGTATAGGGTGGATGAGTTTAACCTGAGCTGCAGAAGGTCTGGGCATGGGTCTAGTGTTATCGCTGTGAGGTTGTCATACAGAGCTTGAATATAACTTCTTCGTCAACGACTATTATTTTAAACATATTTTGAGCACAATTTACACTTTGAAAAGGGAGGGGAAGGCCTTGCACGCAGATCTGAACAAACCTATAGCCACCCACACTCGCATGCCACGAGTCTTTTTCAATGTATTGTGTTCTAACAATTTTCATTCCACTCTTTGTCCCCCTTCCTAAAATACTGGTTTGTAACCCACAAGCCTAAAAATTTCTAGGTCCAATCTCTTTGATCCTTCCTAGGACAGTATTGTTTTGCGATGATCTCTTTCCAGAATTCTCGGTCTGGTGTGTTCACTCCCTCCCTCTGTGTCTCCTCAGTGGGGATTAGTAGTTTTTGAGGAACATCTAACTCATCCAGTCTCATAGGAAGCAAAGACAAGTTCTGCTTTTGTTGTGACAGCACTACACAGTGCCCCTTTTCACGGCAGTGGCCTCAAGAGCATCACTGGCCCTTAGCTGTCCCTCCTTCCTCTCAGCTGTCCCTTTCTTACCTCCTGCACCTTCCATTACCTTCAAGGTGACAGTCTTTCACCATTTTCCTTCAGAGGAAATGTTTCTTTCATTGTCTCCTGACTCCACAAATCCCAAACCAACTTCTTCCTCCTTCTCCTCTTGCTCATCCTTATTCCTTCCACTTTTGACTGGATATTTTTGATCTGTACTTCCTTAATAAGGACCCTTTTCTTCATCTATCGTATGCATGAATGCATTCATTTATTTAATCCGCCTTTTAAATTTGGCATAAGAATGTATTAATGAGTAAAATACAAACCCAGATGCTTAAACAGAGAAAAAAATGACATATAATTCCTGCTCTCAAACACCTCGAGGAGCAGCAAAAGGCTTGGATTGTACACTGAGTTGTCCAGGGCTTGAAAGAATAAGGTCACTGGATTATGACAAGCGGGTCAAAGGTCAAACTTTGGACCTCTGCAGACCTGGATTTAAATTTTGGCTCTATCAGTTTCTCATCATCTGTGTTGGTGTACCTAACTTCTTTAAGTATCAGTTTTTCTTTAGTGAAATGGTTGTTTTGGTATTTGTGATAGTTTATCCTGACTGTAAACTTGATTGGCTTGAGGAGTGCTTGGGAGACAGTAAAGCACCTCTATGCACATGACCGTGAGGATTAACCAATGGGGTATGCAGGACCCACCCTGAACTACAGTCCTGTCACCTATGTGTTGGGGGGAAGGGCACTTGTTCATTCCGGCCACCCAGAACCAAAATAACCACACAGAAACTATATCCATTAAGTCACTGCTTGGCCCATTAGCTCTAGCTTCTTATTGGCTAACCCTTATATTAATTTAACCCATTTTTATTAATCTGTTTATCACCACGTGGCTGTGGCTTACTGGGTAAAGTTTCCAGCATCTATCTCTAGCAGCTCCATGGCTTCTCTCTAACTCCGCCTTCCTCCTCCCATTCTATAGACCAAGCCAGTTTCTTTATTCATTAACCAATAAAAGCAACACATAGACAGAAGGACCTCCCACACCCCTTATGGACAGGGGACATAGATGGGATAAAATGGGTAGAAGGAGAGAGTCTACAAGCACAGATATTCTTTCTGCTTCTGGCAGCCGTGATATGAATGAACGGTTCTACTTCACCATCTTCTCTTAGCTGTCCTGGATGGACTGAAACATCTGGAACTCGGGGTCAAAATAAACTCTTCTGTTCTATAAGTCATTTCGCCCAGATGTTCGTCTGACTGAAGCAGTGTTGTGAAGGTCATGTTATCTCATTTAATCCCATAAGGTCCTGTGTGGCATGTACTGTCATTGGCCCAACAAATGAGGGAAACTGAGGCTCTTAGATGAGACCTCAGATACTCTCACTTGAGAACCTGTGATTCTGGATACAAAACTACCTTACTTCCCCAAGCCTTAAAGAATTTGGGGCCTAGTCCTTAATATCACAGACTAGAGCCTAGTTTTAGAAATTATTTGTAGAAGTTATCACACACTCAACAGATTCATTGCTACTCTAGAATGTCACCATGCCAACTTCCTGCTCAAGGTATCTGCCTAATCCATTCTCCATGCAGACAATGAGGACATTAACAGATCATAATTGCCATCGAGACTGGGACCTTCTCTGTGCTGTGAAGTGTAAGCACACAGGCTCCTGATACCTTACAACAGTGTCAAGTAAGTGTTATTAGTCAAATGTCCAGATGGGATGTCTATGCATGGTAGAAACACCCTTTAACTGCTTCTGCTGCAAATATTATTGTTAATAGTAGGAGTAGCAGCAATAATGATCATAAAGAACATTAGAAAACAGACATGAATTCCAGTCTGTTTGGTTCCAGGGAGATTTTCACCATGAAACCTAACAAAAAGTCTGGGCTCTGAGCAGCTTTATACAGAGACTAGTTTCTCTTGGGAGTATTTCATCTGATCTATGTTGCTTCCATTCCAGCGAACTACATCTCTAGTCCTTGCTGCTACTCCAAGCACACAAGGGCTGAGTGGACTGTCACTTTCTTTACAGTGAATGTTTCCTTCTGTGATGACACCTCTGTAACATGCTCCGAGACCTTCACAACTGACACCTTGCTGATGGCACCATTCTTCCTTGGAACCCAGCACATAGGCCCCAACACTTGCCAAAACAGGAACAAAGACCTTATCCATAAAATACCTGGTCCATAGTTCCAGGATCTGGACCAGTCCCTAAATGAACTGACCTTGCTTTTTGGCTTTCACAGTTTAGTGTGTCAACCAGGATGTCGGTTTTGTGCATAAAAGGCAGAGAATAGTGAAACTTGGGGCTCCATCATTTGGGCAAGTTCCCTAAGCAGTTACTGCTTGGCAATTCAGTCTTTCTAGTTATCTTTATGAATAGCAGAGAAGAAGTGGAGAAGCATTCCTGTAGGAAGGAGTGAAGTTAAGAAAGAATCCCTCTACATGTCACCACCTCTCAGGGATTCTATTCATTAGGTTAGAGGCATCATGATTTAATTGTGTCTGGGAACATCATCATCATCATCACCACCACCCCCCCACACACACCTAGAGATATGCTTCATTAATCCTGTGAGTCTCAACTCAATCAAGTTGACAGTCAAAATCAACTGACACATCTGGATCTCTCATGAGCCTTAAACTGTAGGGTAAAAGGGACAACCGGAGCAGGAAACAACCAATCACAGAGCACCCTGACTCTGAACCCAGAACCAGTGGGAAAAAACACACCCTGGGTCTGAGAGCTGAGCCAGGGAAAGAAACATCTTTATCCCTAAACCCAGGACCAAAGAAACATGTCCTGACTTAGAAACTAGTATCAAAGAAATACACTTTGTCCCTAGACTCAGAGCCAGTGAAAGAAGTATGCCCTGGTCCTAAGATTAGAATAAAAAAGCTAAAAATGACCAGTCAAAGAAACAGTTTGGCCATGAAGTCAGCACCATCTCTGCCCCTGACCAGCTAAACTAACCAATCCCTGAGCAGGGAAAAACTAACCAATCCCTCTTCTCCCTGGGAAAACTCCGCCCCCTAAGAAGCCCTATATAAGCCTTTTATCCCTTCCTGGCAGAGACAGTCACTCTCCTGAAATCCTCCTTCCCAAATAAATCTCTTTCTCAAAAAGAGTCTTGGGTGATGATCTTCATTTGCTGGTTCAGAATAGAAGAACTGGCTGGGATGTCCTTTAGGGGACTGAGCTGAAAAACCTTGCCAAGTTGTTCCCTTAGGGGGCCTGAGCAAGGCAGAACAGAAAAAAAGTGACAACTTTTGACAGGAGCAGGAGGAGATTGCTACATTTCTGCAGGGGAGTGTTAGCAAAAGAAGTAATATCTTGGGTCAGAGAAGTGGACGTTCCTTTAAAGGAAACAGTTCAGAGCTCAGCTGTAGAGGTTTTCCAGAAGAGCAGGATTGCTATATCCTGCGGGGAAACCATCCTCCAGCACACTCCAGCTTCAGGTAGACTTGCTTCCCTATGCTCAGGACACCTTTCCTTCAGGGCTGAGCTGTCCTATTGTGGCTCCAGCCTTCAGAGTTGTTCTATTGCAGCTCTGACCCCCTCAGAACTGTCCCATTGCGGCTCCACCCCCCCACCCCCCACCCCCCACCCCCGCCCAGAGCTGTCCCATTGCGACTCTGAGTGTAGCCTGGATTCTCGATAAGTTAAGATATCCCTGCAACTCTACAGCTGTAACACATTCCCCTACGTAAACAATGGGAGGTGAGCGTAGAGAATAAAAGGTGATGTGCCTCAAAGAGAATTCTGTATAAGTATTTCAGGATGTTAGCAGATGCTCAGCAAGCAGGGGACAGGGTGTCTGTTCTCTTGCAGAGAGAGGCTGGTCCTCTCTGCTCTTCAGGAGAAGAATATTCGATGTCTACTTTCTGCTTTTTAAACAGGAGACTAAAGGTCCTGTGTCTCCAGCCCTGAAGATTGCTTTGTATTTCTACACTGTTTCTGGTTCACTGTGATGTTTATTGTTCTTCTACTGGACTATGTCATGTGTGTGTGTCGGGGGGTGGGTGGGTTGGGGAGCTTTTCAAGACAGGGTTTCTCTGTGTAGTACTGCCTGTCCAGAACTCACTCTGTAGACCAGGCTGGCCTTGAACTCAGAGACTTGCCTGCCTCTGCCTCTCGAGTGCTGGGATTAAAGGTGTGCACCACCACCACCTGGCTCATTTTTTGTTGTTTTGAGACAAGGACTTGCTATGTAGTCCATATTAGAACTCTTGGTCCTCCTGCTTCAGCCTGCCCAGTGATGGGACTGTGTCTACCGCTGTACTTGGCTCCTTTATCATTTTCTTGATATGTATTTTACCTCTCATTGCTGGGCATGTGTATGGTACAGAGAAACAGAGAAACATTCTTAAGATGAACAAATTGACTGCACAATGTGGCCGACTAACTCCATATAAAACCTGAGAGGGCTTAAAAAGGAATTCTACACACAAATATAGAGTTTAGCACAGCTGACAGTGTGCCATAGCTCCTTTAAGAGAGAATTTCCTGACTCAGCAGCTGTAACAACAACAAAAAAAGCCATGGTGGTTTTAAAACGCGGCTTCCTGGGCTGTGCTGCCAGCATGAACTCTGGCTATGAAGCATTTCAATGGCTTTTGTGGGACCAGATGCTTGTGTGCCCACTCAGGGTTGGGAACAAAGTAACTGAGACCATGCCTGTGGTTTGGCGCCTGCCTGGGCAGGCAGCACGATCAGGTCTACTAGGCGTGCACAGGCGGGAGAGCATGGCGGGTTTCCGCCGCCATACAGAGAAATGTTTCCAGGCTGCGCAGTGCTCTGCATGGCAGATTTGACTGTAGCTCAGATAAAAGGAATTTATGTGTTGCACGCTCATTCTCTGGGTTGGAGTGTGCGCGTGGCTCCTGCCTGGAAGGGGGGCATTGTGCACAGTGGCTCAGGGGCACAAATGACTCAGAGACACAAGCAGCTCCACCATGCTAGCGTTGCAGTGTGCACGTCTCAGAGGCACAAGCGGCTCCGCCATGTTGGACTGGGCGGAGCAAGCAGGCAGTACCTGTATTTGACCTAGGATTGTCGCAGCTTAGATTCTTAAGAGCTTAGCATTTTAAAAGTGCAAAGCAAAAGTATTCCTGGATAGTAAAGAATTACAGATTCACAATAGGACAGATTCAAACATAAAAGACCTCTAAATGGGTCACACTGTTGAATAAAGGTACGTAGCAGGCTTAAAAGAGAAAAGAAATAAAGAGTATAGAGAGATGCTTTTAAAAAGGGGTAAAGTCTTTAAAGAGACAGAGTACAGATAGTCATAGATTAAAAAAAATAAGCCACGTAAAAATGGAAAATTCACAGAATGTCTGGATTATGTATTTTATTGTGTTTTCTTTAAATTTTTGACTGTGAAGGAGCTAAGTACAGAGAGATGTTTCAATGTCTGCTAAGCTAAACCAGCATGGATATTATAAAGGTATTATGACTTCAGAATTTGGGTCTAAGGATATGATGCTCTGGAAAAGAGGTTCTTCTTTAGTTTTCACAGAGGATGAGACCCTGTAGATTCCTTCTAAACCAATATGGTATGATAGACCACACCCTCCTGAAAGGTCACTGTGAACACATTCAGAAAATTACTTCACCCAACTGGTGACTGAGATGAACCTAGCACACAGGATACACCGTGAAAGACCTGATTAACAGCGCCCCCATACAGCAGGAAGAAGTTTGGAGAGAAATAACTATACCCATATTCCCAAATATTGTTTATAAATGTTGTTTTACATTTAAAGGGGGATATGATATAGCTATGAATAATTTACATTGGTATAAATTTTGCTTTATTAATATAAATTTAAGGTCAATTTTGTTATACGTATATGTATTTCTGATCTTGATTAAGGTATTGTGATTGTGTAGTTCATTTAAAAATGTAATGTATAATTAGGAAATATAGGTTGTTAATGGATAATCATTGATATAGTCAGTCTTGTAGTCATGTTAGTTAGATTTTCTAGATATATAGAGATATATTTCAGTTAAATAGGCATTCTTCATGTCTTTCAAAGACTACAGAATATGGCATTTAATGTTTTAATAACTTAGGACTTTTCATGACAATGTGACACGTCTGCTCCTGGCAGCACCAGCTACTTCAAGAGGAAGATGGGCATCAAAGAAGCTCCTTATGGAGTTGGTTAGCCATTTGGGCAAGAAACTGCTCTTGCCTGGACTGTTGCATAAACTGGACACGAAGAGCCCGCAGAGAGTGGACTGCTGAACTTGCCTAAAGGTGAGATGATCCTTCGGGGTTCCTGATTCATAAAAGAGTCTATGAGACATTCTGCAGGACACAGAAAATAGTGACTGAACTGTCTTTAAAATTTCCTGCTTCATGGAAGTGTCTGTTGAATACTGTGGGCCTGTAGGCTGAAGATGGATGCCCCAATGGTACAGAAGAACATTGGGTGACTGTATAGGCAGCGAGATGTCTCTGTCATTTCTAAAGTTTTGGAAGTTGCTTATTTCTTGTTTACTTAGGTAATATTATATCCTTCTGGAGTCTTTGATGGAGTTGAAGAATAGATAGATAGTTATAGTTTTCCATTGTTATGATAAAAGATAAAATAGATATAAATATGGTAACTGTAGTTCTTGCTTGATAACTGTTTTATTATATGTAATTTTACTATGTTAAAATGAAAGCCTTTTTTTGTTTGAACAGAAAAAGGGGAAATGGTGTAGGAGGTCCTTCTGTTTGTGTGTTGCTTTCATTGGTTAAATAAAGAGACTGCCTTGGCCTTTTGATAGGGCAGCCCTTAGGTGGGCAGAGTAGACAGAACAGAATGCTGCTAAGAAGGCAATGTGGCAGACGCCATGGCTCTCCTGCCCGAGACGGATGCTGGTTAGACTCATGCCACTAAGCCACAGTCAAGTGGCGATACACGTGAATGGAGATGGGTCAAACTAATATGTGAGAATTAGCCAATAAGGGGCTGGAGATAATGGGCCAGGCAGTAATTTAATGAATACAGTTTCTGTGTAATTATTTTGGGAGTTAAACTAGCCGGGTGCCAGGAATGCGGCCCGCTTCTCATACTACAGATGATCTTCAGTGAACTTTTTGGACCATGTGTGCTAGGCTGAGTCTTGTACTGCAGAATGTTAGGGAGCGGCATGTCCTGTGACTATCAAGAGTGGACCAGCCCGTGTCACCCTTCCCTAATTCACGAGACTGGGGACTCAACTTGATGCTGCTTCTGCCTCTAAATCTGTGGAACTCACCTTGGAAAGCTTGTAAGTGAGACTGGAAGTAATAAGAGGGCCTTTAGGAGAACTAAAAGGTATTTGGGTTGCGTGGGAGGGGGACCTGCTGCTTCCGGAGCTCCTCATGGCCAAGTGTTCATGGAATGACAGGTGCTTCTGGAAGCAGGGAGCAGTTTCAGCTCCGCTGTGCTAGAATACTTCCAGGGAGTTGCCAAACATCTCCTGTGACTTCCTTGGGTTGTAGAGATGAGTCAGTAGTTGAGAGTATTTTTTGCCTTTCCAGAGGCCCTGAGTTCCATTCCCAGCACCCACTGAAGCCAGTGGTCCCCTTAGGACGATTTCACAGGTTATCCAGTGGACAAACAGCACCCTGATGACAGGGACACTTACAGCAGATTCTGGGAAGAAGTTCAGACAGACAGCCTCTTGGCAGAGGACTGAAGGGTCAGCTTGTGTAGGGAGACATTTTCCTAAACCTGAGACCATGAGTGCAGACACCAGGAAGGCACAACTTTCCACAGATGTCAGAACACACCTGCACTTGAGAGCCTGGGATGCATCCAACTTCTGCTAGCTAAGGATAGCAAGACAGCCTGTCGCAGGCCTCACCTGGATACAGAGGTCAAAGCCTCCCTCTGGGGAGAGGAAAAATCTCAGCCAGGGAAAGAGTAACTCCGTTCTCATCTATGTCCACACTGGGCAGCCATAGACAGCCTTGGTCTGCACTTCGAATGTCTCTGCCTAGCGAACTGTTCTTCATTTTGCTCTCTGCTCAAATGTTACCTCCTCATGGAAATACTCCTGGCTCTGTAGCCTGGTGTTTCACTTCCTGCCTCTGGTGCTAACGGAAGAGTTAAATGAGCACTTGTTGCCTGCCTGTCCTCCCCCAGACAATGAACACAGCTAGGGCAGAGCTGTCCCTTTCCTGCTTTTCTTTTGGGCTGTATAGAACCTCCCACCTCCACTGTGGACACCCACCAAGGGAGCAGCAGTGTCTAGCGGAAGGATGAATCAATGAACCGCGACAAAGGCCTACAGGACTTTTAGAAGGCTATTTGCTGTCCCATCCACAAGTTCAAAACCTCTTGGCGCATCTTTTCCCTAGACTCTTAATCTCAATGAAAAGAAAAGGGTTGTAGAGATGAAAAAAATGATACGGGAATATTTAAAAAGCAGCTCGGCATCCCCCATGTCACTTGGGGACAGCTACATGGCAGACATGAAACGCACTTTTGAACATGGTCAGCTGATGCAAAGTCACCCTTGGGCACACATATGCTGCCTCCTGCCCAGGATTCTGCCAATCTAGCCATGCCCAGGTGGAGGTGACGGTAACGGTGCGGGTGACGCCGCCATTGCATCTGCAAGGAGTGATCTCCTTGAGAAGTCAGCAGAGCGTGTCAAAATGAATACAGAATCCAGGTCGGCGAGGAGCAGTCGCTGTGCTCTGAGAGCTCCGGCATGTGGGTGCACAGCCTTTGATGTTAGAATTTTGGCTCATTAATAACTAATTTACATTTCCCAGACAGCAAATTGTGATCTGACACAAATTTATAAAAGAATTCCAAATGGTGAAACTCTTTTTATACAATGGGTCCTTTGTGGGCTTTTCTCCCTCCCTCCCTCCCTCCCTCTCTCTCTCTCTTTCTTTCTCTTTCTAACTTAAGGAGTTTGTGATTAAAATTTTAATGCAATCGTTGAAATCTCCTGGGCTACTTGAAAATAAAAGTACCATCTTATTTCTTCCTTCTCAGAGATCATGACAACTGGCTGTTCCTCAGTAGATGCTGTAAATGTTACAACTGCTTTTTCATCTGCCCTGTGCCTCAGATAAAATAGGATGACCTCAGGGAGCCAGAGGAAGGACCCAGTAAAGCTGCTGGAGGCAGTGACTTCCTTCTGTGGCTTTGGGCGCTTCTCTTCAGGGTACCGGATCAGATCTCATTTCGAATAACATTGTCTCTGACTCTGGGGACTCCTAGTGCCCACTGCTCCAGAGCCCTAAAGCTCCAATCCGTGTTATTCTAGAAGCCCAGATGGACAGGCTACTGATCCTGTTGGCAAAATTCGTGGAAGGCCAGTTACCCCATGGAAAACTTGGTGGGTTTTGATAGCTAGTTTTAACGATCAGTTTAGCAACCTAGGATTAACTGGGAAAAGAGTCTTAATGAGGAAATGTCTAGATTTGGTTGGCTGTGGGTATGTCTGTAGGAGATTGACTTAATTGCAGGGATTAATGGAAGAAAATCCACCCCACTGTGGGCAGCACCAATTCCCTAGGCAGGGGGTCTTGAATATTATAAGAGAGGAGAAAGCTAAGGGAAAGCAAGGAGGCAAGGAGGGACCTATGAGTTTATTCTCCTTCCTTTCTTAACTGTGGGTGATGTTTTAACTTCCTCCTGCATTGGCGTCCCCTAAACAATGGACTGTAACCTGTGATTGTGAACCAAATAAGCCCTTTCTTCTCTGAGTTGCTTTTTATCATGACAACAGAAGTAAAGTCTGGGTTTTCCATACTTTAGTTTGTGTTTCTTTGGGGCATATGGAGGCCAAGAAGAGTCTCTCTCTCCTCCTCCTCCTCCACCTCTCCCCCACAGCTCCTCAATCATTTGTCTTTAAGAAAGACTTTGTCTCCTAGGGTGGACGGCTCAAGGCTCAGTGGGGGAGGGAGGGCAAGGCTTTCCTTTGTGCTAGGGTAAGAAAATGCCACGTGCATGTCCAGCCACCTGGAAATACCTTTCCTGAATGACAAAAGGAGGTGTGTGCGGGAATAGAAAGGAGACTGACCAGAAAAGTGGATCAGTCAACTGGCTGTAGGCAGGGCCAGGGGGAAAAGTTACAGAACAAGATCGGGGCGCTAGCTCTCTGGTGGTCTCACTTCTGGCAAAGGACTTGGTCCTACCGAGTTACCCTTTGCCTGAAGGAGTTTAGGCAGCAACCATAGGCTTGTTGTGACGCGGAAGCAGCCAGGATGAAAGGTCTAAGCTGGCGCCACTTGAGGTCAGACTGAAAACGGTCCGGCAGCAGGAGCTAAGTTGACAGCACGCAGGGAAGCAAGGAGCCACTGGTTCCCCTACATTATCATCGTAATAACAGGAAAAATGCATTAGGGATTCCAGGCAAGAGTTCCACCTGGATACCGTCCCAGATTTGGATTCATCTGTGCGTGTCTTTGGAAATAAGCCTTCCACAAGGAGGCTTCTCTCTCTCTCTCTCTCTCTCTCTCTCTCTCTCTCTCTCTAATTTCTTCCTTACCATTGAAGGAATCTGAAGTTCGTCCTCCCAGCTTTGGTTGTATAAAGCAAAAAAACCAGAGAGCCCGCTTCAGTGGGTGTAGTTCTGTGGAGAGCTAAGAAGGGATCATTGCCTTTGTCGTGGTCTTTAATTCCGAGTTATCCAGAGTGTGTACCCTCCAAAACCACCAAGAGACCAGGTTCGATGCAAAATCAAAGAGTCTTTTTAATTATGAGTTAACTCGGGTCCACTGTCCGACCGACCCAGCGGGTGGAGTAGGAGAGACCCCAAGGGGCAGTGGGGCAGGGCATACACTGTAGGTAGAGCAAGGGTTGCATCTGGGGGTTTGCTAGTTGCATGGTAACAGTCTCAGGATTGACGCACCTCTGGGCGGGGAGGTGGGGGGAACCTGTTCTGAGCTGATTGGTCAGCTGCACTGAGGGAAGGTTGCTATACCTGGAGCCCATGGGGGTGGGGGGATGATTACTGCATTCCACCATTATCAGTAAAGCCCTTTCAGGGCCTGGCAGCTAACTTCTGATTGGTTTCTTACCACATGGAGGCTATCTGGCAGTTTCTTCCCAGTAATTAGGGCAAGGTTAGGCAAGGTCGGGGACTCAGCACATCCTGCTAAGACAGGGGTCTACATCTTGCTGGTACTTTTCTGCCACCTGTTAAGGCTGCCAAAGCTGGAGTGGGAGAGGGGGCTGGGATGAGGGCCTTGGTCCTTCAGTTCAAACAAACTTATTCCAGGAGGGGCAGGGGTCACACCTGGGCCTTTTCTGTGGCTTGGGCATGTGGGCTGGGGAACAGAGAGAGGACTGGATTGTCTCATTCTTGCTTTCGTGATCTACCTGACTTTAAGTGATGTTTGGAGTCCATCTCCTGTGGCGAAGCGTCAGGGACTGCAGACTGTTTTGAAAGCCACAGGGATGAAGGAACATTGTGGACATTTAAGAATGAATGCTACTGTCATGTTTAGTAGTTTTATTCTCTTGGGTCTTGAATAGCTCGTGAGACACTTGTGTGTGCATGTGTGTGTGTGTGTGTGTGTGTGTGTGTGCGTGCGTGCGTGCGTGTGTGTGTGTGTGCGTGCGTGTGTGTGTGTATGTGTGTGTGCGTGTGTATGTGTGTGTGTGTGTGTGTGTGTGTGAATGCGTGTATATGTGCACATAAGTGCATTTACTCGTGGAATCCAGATGTCAACCTTGGTTGTCATTCTTCAGGAATCATCCACCTGATTTTTTGAGGAGACAGGATCTCCTACTGGGACCTAGTTCCTGCTTGTCAGGCTAGGCTGACTGTTTTAATTGAAAACCTCAGGCCTTTGGCCATTTCACTGGCTGCAGCTCCATCTTTTAGCCTTAGAGAGCGGCTTAGTGGGAGAGGTGACTGTTGATCCAAGTAAGGACCCAGGAGGGGTTATGTAATGATAGGGGAAAATAACGGCAAGGGAAAAGTTATCTGTGCATATCTACTTTTTCCTTGACAAGCGATCTCAACTTCCAGAAGAACTTGGACCATGGGAAGGCTTTGGGATGGTATCTGTGAAGAACATGCATAGCAACTGTGACTTGTCTAATATGCTCACACCGCATGATTAAGAAAATCGATCATCTGTCTGTCTGTCTATCTATCTGTATCTGTCTGTCTGTCTGTCTGTCTGTCTGTCTATCTATCTATGGTAGTGATGGAAAATCCCCTGGGTGACAACTAAAACCATCACATTTGTTGTTACATCAAGTAAGTGGTATGTCCAGGCCTAAATAGCATTTGTCTTGCTGTATGGGTTGTATAGTTAGTGCTGGGGAGTTGGTACCTGGAAGTAAGCACACAGCTTCAGAGGGGCCTTTGCCAGACTTCTGCCTAGTTTCGTAAGTTTGCTGAGGGTCAAGGCTGCCTCTCAGGCCTTGGTACTTCCAGGATGCTTATGGACTGTGTAACCTGGTATAGGCGGAGCCAAGTAGAGAATTCTTGCATGTGCTCTTTGATAACACGGGGCTGTGGCAGGCTAGACTTTCCATTTACAGTTTGGATTGCTTTGTCAATGTAATTTGACAGCATTTTTAATTGCATGCAACTCCATGACTTGGGCATGTGATGCACATGTGTAGCTTGTGTTAGCATCAGTTCTGCACCTACCTGGGGTTCCTGGTGCTCTGCTCAGTAGCTGGGCATAGCTCTACGCACACTCTGGAGATCATGGGCTGGTTCCCATGTGATGATCAAGCTCACCTATGACTTCAAGTTGGTTCCCTCATCATTACATTCTTATCTCTTCTTTCCCCAATGTGAAATTCAGGTAAATAACTAGGCCATCCTTTCATTGGGCACTTTTTAAACCAATCAGCTTAACCATTTATAATTGCAGCATTTTGCTGTGTGTAGTGGGTCTTACCTCTTATCACACGATGATGGGCACTTCTGTGGAATAGTGATTGTGTTTCTCCTGAATCCTGGAGGCCTGTGTGAGAGCCACTGGGGCTACCTTTATCCAGCCTTTGCCTAGAACAGACTCAAACAATGTATAGCAGAGGCTTCCCTGAGGCCTTCATTTGGGAAAGGTCATTTCTTCATGTTTTTGTTATTACACAAAGAATAGCTCTGATTCTGAAAGCAGGCTTCTGAGGTAGTTTAGAAGGTATTTATAATGATTCCTGAGTAGCTATGCTTCTCCGTGCAGCCATTCTGGTAGATATTCCCGAGTAGCTCATGTATGGTGAGGAACAGATTGGACTGATGGAAAAATGCCTAGCTGGGAGTCACAAGGCTCTGGATTTGGAAGACAATATGGTGTAAGAGTGTGGGCTTCAGACCCAGATACCAAGAAACAAATCTTAGTTCAGCAACCGCATGACTGGACCAGCTCTGGTCTTCTCGCCTTTGGGATGAGGCTAGCAGCTGTCCCGCAGAGTGGCTGTTGAGGTTAAATGGGGTCATTAAGGATGTTGATGCTTTCTAGATTGGTGTCTGGTATCGCTAGTCCCAGCCCATTTCCTGAATTTCCCACCTCCGTTTTCACCAGATGGCTGTGTGTCCTTTCTGCCCACTGTGTTTCACGCTGCACTTATCTTCTCTACCAGGCCCTCTCAAACGGCCCCCCTCCTCCCACACGTTTGCTTTAGCGATGGGTTTCGTCCTTCTCCTTTGTCCAAGCCAGATGCCTGCCGCCACTCTCACACGTGTCTCCATCTTCCAACCTGCAATGGCCTACACATTACCTAATCTTTTGAATTCGGCTCTCCCAGATGGTATTGTTCTCTAGTTCATCTATTCCATCTACGGCCACCTCCTCATTCCAGTTTCTCATTTCTTGTCCAGGCTACAGGGCAGTGAACCATTTTAAAATTTATGCCACCACCAGAGTAAATCACCTTCTGTTGGAGAGTTATTGAGAACCCTCAACATTCCTCCATAAATTCCCATGGAATATTCTTTGATCTGTAAAACTGAATCTGCATGTACAGAGTCCCTGGGTTCTTCTATGTGCTTGTCTTCAGCTAGCCCCCAAAGGAAACACTTCGTGTTATACCAGAGAGCCAGGTTCTGACTTCTGCCTAGAAGTATCTCTACTCTACTCTAAATACTTCCTCACAGCCCGTGGACTCTTAGCTAGGAGTCAGCTCCAGTGTCAGCTCTACATGGAAGAGCTTCCAGAATCCTCCAGCCTGAGTTAGATAAAGCCCTCCTCTCTGGACTACCATGTCATAGACTTAAGTACTTAGGGTCTTTGTTTTCTCCTGATCTGCATGGCCTTGAGGTGAGGGACTGCTTTGACCAGCTTGGCTACATCAGATGCTAGTACAGTGCCAAGCAGAGATGAACTAGATGGACATCTAGCATGTCTTTATGGAATGAATGACCAGAAAATATAGAAAGTGACCAGACGATATGGTAAAGAATCTGGTGTGTGCGAGGAACTCCTTTAAAAGCTCCTTACTGTGACCTTGTCACTGAATAGTTAGCCTACTTGGGTAAGGTCCATTGTTCTCTTGGTCTCAGTTTTTTTCATATAAGTTATATTCATAGATAATTTGATAAGAAAACATATACACAAAGCTTAAAATAATCGTAAATCTGTAATAGAAAGAACTAAAATGAACAAATAGTGATTAACAATAAAATGGCATATATTCAGTAGGTAAGTAAACAAAAGTAGGTAATGAAGAGGCCAGAAGCTTGCACCTCCTTATAGGGTGTCAGTCTGGTTTTCAGAATAGCATGACAGAATCGTGTTTGTGTGTTTTCTTTAAATATCTCACTTTGGAATAATGGCTAAATGAAAAAGTTTAATTTCTAAAAATAATTTTGACCATAATACTCTTCCCTGACCCCTGGCTTACAGAATGGTGCTAATGACTCCCTCTTTCCTTGGGAGGAACCATGACAGATGAAGGGTCAAAGAAATTTAAGATCCAGAGGTTGGGGAGGAATAGAAAGGCACAGTGTCTTCGGACATGGCAGGACCATGGACCCAGGCACTGACTCATGGCAGCTGTGATTGCCTGCACAAGACCCAAACAAGATCGATCCAGTCACCATTTTCACTTATAAGGCTGGGGCTTTGGAACCCTACCTCGAGCTGAGACCTCTTGACAAGTGATGGCTTATGGAGAGGGTTAGTCAGTTTTCTTTAAGGGTGTGGCCTTTGGTAGGTCAAGCACATGCCAGCAAATGGCCCCACACCCACTAATTGGACTCAGTGGTTTATAAAAGGAAGCAAAGACATGAACACGAGGTTGGAAGGGGATGGTGTGTGGATCTAAGAGGAACTGGGGGTGAATATTATGAAATACATTGCACGCATGTATGAAATGTTTAAAGAATTAATAAAACTGTTAATAAAAATATTGTAAATTAATACAAATATTGATAGTAAAAGAGAATGGTGTTAGTGAGACCTCTGCATAGACCTCTTTAAGTCTCTATTGGTAAACTTAGTTGCAATCCCCAAAATTTTTATCATTGCCAATATTTTTATAAGACATGCATTATCACTGCCAGGGAACTGATGGAGGGGGAGGGTCACTGGTGTAGATACTCAGAGGGGAGTCACAGTGCTTACAGAAGCCTAACATTGGATACCTGCTTTTTGCCAAGCACCTCACTCATTGTATTTGGTTTCATTGAATACAGTGATATGTTGGGCTATAAAATTTTCTGGTTTTCAGATGGAGAGACAGGGGCATAGGAAGTGATGTGTTTGGCAGAAGGTCACAGAGAAGATGTGGTGGGTCTTGTTTTTTCTCCCACTGTCTGTGTTCTTTCCACTCTACCTCCATAGTTTTACAGGAACTCTGGTGCTGAAGAGTAGAAAAACTAAAGAGAATGCCACATTCCTGGCAAGACAGACTGATGCAGCAAGATGGCATTTATGATCTTATAATCTCAGTTAAGTTTGTACACACAAGTTTATTAATTATCACAGTTTGTCTCTGACAGTCTTTTTGGCTCACGAGTGAGTAGTACACTCATCTTATGAAGTATAATCCAACCTCAGGGACCTTTGCAGAGACTCACTGGCAGGCAAACCAGTGTTCGTGTGTGGTGATGATTACATGTAAATTACAGTCTCACATCCTCATTTAAGATAAAAGGACATTTAATGGAACTTCAGTATTTTTCTTATTTTTTGCTGTTGTGATAATCCAGTCTGGGTAGTGCTGGGTTACTGAAACATGGTCATCTCTTTTCTGTATTTGAACCACCCTCAGGGTAAAGCTGTTCAGGGCAGATAATAAAGACTGAAGTATTTTGTAGTAGTAAGCCTGCTTGTTCATGTCCTGGCCGCCCAGACTCCCAAAATAATCACACAGAAACTATATTATTTAAATCACTGCTTGGCCCATTAGTTCTAGCTTCTTATTTGATAACTCTTACATCTTAATTTAACCCATCTTCATTAATCTGTGCATCACCACAAGGTCGTGGCCTACCACCAAAGTTTCAGTGCATCTGTCTCATGGCTTCTCTCTGACTCCACCTCCTTTCTCCCAGCAATAAGTTTAGTTCCCCCCCACCTCTATTCTGCTCTGCACAGGCCCAAGATGGTTTCTTTATTAACAATGGTAATCACAGCATACAGAGGGGAATCCGGCATCAGTATTTCAAATCCTCTTGTGTTAGGCTGGAGGGAAAGTGGCAGAAGGGTAATGCTACACCATCATTTTACAGTTTTGTAAGCTAATCTCCAAAGGCCAGATACCTGGGTTCACTATTTGTTTTATCTTCTTGCCACACTGAGGTGTAAAATCATATTCTTCCTTGATATTTTCATTCCCTTCTGCTTTCTGTCTCTCTTTCTTACCCTTCATCCTTCCTTTTCTCATTCTCTCCCTTTCCTTCTATCAGTCCAGCTAAACCCCATGTGTCAATACTACTTTATGAATCAAATCCTTCTACTCCTGCTGTGTCTGTGTTGCTGCTGAGTCTGTCCTATCTACACTGCATTTCCCCCCATTTTCTCATATATAACTGACTTGTCAAAAAACCATGACTGTTAATCTAGAAGGAAACAAAGACAAACGTAGTTATATTTGCTGTATGCCGACTCTATCTATCTATCTATCTATCTATCTATCTATCTATCTATCTATCTGTTTGTTATTAGATTAAAGAACCCTGCAGGTATAGAAGAGTGGGAGAACAAATCTGATTGTACTTGGCACCTTATGCAACGTTTTCCCCAAATGCAGGTACTACCATCACTGCATGAATGAGTCAGGCTGTCCTCAGCCAAAGACATCTCCAGACTCAAAGAGTGCTATCTGCTCAGCACTGAATACATATGAATTCATTTTTTGAGCATGCAAAAAAAAAAATCAGAGACTTTCTGGAAGATGCTTCAGCTTGGAATTGAAAGGCTTCAAAGGCTTACAGTCCCATCCCCAGGCTTGGAAGTGCTCTGGTAGTGTGAAGATAAGAAGCAGCCTGGCCCACCTTGGGGTGCCGAATCCTTTCAGGGTTTGCATTGCCAACTGCAGAGCAAACACAGCCCCTGGTGCTCTGACTTATGCAGGTTATCTTTGCATTCAGAGAGAACTTCATTTCCACCAAACAGACTGCACTGGTTTAGTTTGTTCTGTATTCAGGAAACTTCTCTCTTTCTCCCTCTTTCTCTTTAGAATCACAATGACTTTTATCACTGTTTTTGCTGGTGTGAAATTGAATTCTAAGAAGTGTATTAGTGTAATTATACACTGTGGTTGTTATTGAGAGTTGACTTCATAACTCTTTAACCTTTCTGTCTTCTACAGTAGATGAACTGGAAGATGTGTATCCTGTTTTGCCATTCACTACCTAGTCCCTTAGACAGAGTCTCTCACTGAATTTGGAACGAGGCTGATGAAGAGCAAGTCCTAGGGTTGCTCATGTCCCACGCTCACACTTCTACCCATCCCAGGTTCACACCTTGTGATGAGGTTACAGGATGTATGACTGCATCCAACTTTTTACATGGGTGATGGGGATTTGAACTCAGATCTTTATATTTGCACGGAACTTTCTCTCTGGCGTAGGAGGCAAGTTTGGCTTTCACCATGTAATCATGGCAAGCCTTTTTAAAAATTTATTTGACCAATAAATATGTCTATAAAATAGGAAATCGGACTTCAAAAAAAAAAAGAGTAAACTGACCTTTGCGATCCTTGTGGGAGAGTTAATGCATTATTCAGGAATGATAACGTCATCAAAATATACAAACAGGTGCTGCTTCTTAGCTAAATTCTTTCTCAGGAACTTCCCCAGAGAAGCTTGTTTAATAAAGCACATCTTCTACCTTTTCCTTCTATGAACACTTTTGCTATAGGGAAAACACTCTCCCCCGGGGATAAAAGGAACTTTGTAGGAAATACTTTATAACCCAATACTGATCACTGAGTGTTAGCAACACAATGAATAAGAAGCCATTTGAGTGTTAAAAGTTTGCAAACTTTTATCCAAGCCATATTATCAGTTACATGGTTTGCTTTGATCTCTCAATCAGATGTGTAACTTCTGAGAGCCAGTTCTTTCTGTGTTCCGCCTTCACAGCTTGGGAACAATCTAGAAGAAACGCCAAGTTTTAGGGGAAGCTGGGAGCTTGCTCCAGTAGCCCTACTTACTGTCTCCTCTCCCCTCTGTGTTCTTGGCATCGGCAGTGGATTTCTGCCTGCATCTCCTCCTCCAAAGAAAACAAGAAACCAAGTTACCAATCCGGTTTTTATTTTACCAGAGGGAAGAGAGCTTTGTTACTTTTGCCTCATATTCCCAGAAGAGAAACTAAATACAATCAATGTGCAAATTTAGGAATTAAGTAGTTCGCCAGTTTCTTCTTTTTCACATGCTTGTGTTCTGAAGAACCAGTGACCTAGTTTAGAAACCAAATAGCTATTCTTAATAAGAACAAAATATAAGTCTAAGGAGTTAAGCGCTGGTGAGCGACTTGAATTAAGTGAACATTTATGTTCGGTTGCCATCTTATTTCCAAGGCCAGCCTCCTCCCAGAGCCCCTGTCTCCTCAGTTCTAGAGCTGTGTGCCTTTATTAAAGATTTTTATTGTGTGTGAGATATGTGTGCAGACGTCATAGCGCGTGTGTGGAAATCGGAGGGCAACTGTGTGGAGTTGATTTTCTCAGCTTTTGCGTGGATCCCAGGGTTTGAAGTCTGCTCTTGAGGCTTGTACAGGGAAAATGATTTTATTGTCACATGATGCCTATTAACGCTGTGGAAGGGAGTTTTGTCCAGGCACCAGCAGCTCTAAGCTTGCTTGATCTAAGAGGTAGGTGATACCCGAGTTGCACACCGAGATGGCTCCTCACTGAACCGCTGAGATAGCATCTTGAAGGTCAGTTCGCTAATGCCACTGGGCTCTGACAATTGTTACATACTCATGGAGCAATAAAACCAAAGGTAAGCAGAAGCTTGAGCCATTCTAGACAGAGTGAGGTGACCATGTGACTCACATGGATGTCTCTGTCCCTTTATTAACTCTGAATGCACCTTTAACAAAGGTTGAGTCTTCTACATCTGACTCGCCCCGATCAAGACAAGCATGTTCATGGGAAATTTGGATCGACGTGGGGAATAATACTAGGGAGTTATGTTTTCCCCTTTAACAAGCCTGTGAGCCACATGCTACATACAAGTCTGCTTCAAGTCTTAAAAATCTAATGATAGCCTATGACAGAAACACACGATACGAAGCTTTTAAATTGAAAATTTTCTTTTGTTATTTTGAGTGCATGCATGTGGGCCTATGTGACGTGTGTGTGAGTGCAGGTGCGTACCTGCCATGACGTTTGTGTGGGTGGTCAGAGGACAGCCTCGGGCGCCAGTCCTGGCCTGCTACCTCACCTGTCTCTTTTTTGTTCGCTACAGCAAAGGCCAGACTAACTGGTCTGGAAGATTCCAGGGCCTCTCCCGTCTCTGTCTCCCAACTGAGGACTGGGGCATGGGGAGGGCAGACAGGACACTGCATCTGTCTTGTTTTGCACGAGTTCTGGAAATGTGAACTTAGAGCCTCATGCCTGAGCATGAACTGTTTAACCTTCAGAGCCATGTCTCCAAGCCCAAGAAACTTTCCAAAGTGGCCTGATCTAACACAGAGGCTTGGGTGCTGAGGAGCAAGGAATGGCATGATACATCTATCTGTCAGTACCTAAGATTAAATAGAAACATAAGCAAGCAAACACATATTTTTAAAAACCATTTTGGAAGAAGACCAATATGGGAAAACTTGTCCTGGCGATCTATTGCACAACTAAAATAGTCAAGATAGTCAAAGATTGGTGTATGAACACTTATAAAGAACAATGGAGCAACTGTGGGATCCAGAACTAGAACAGCAAATATATGGCCAGTTGGTTTTTGATGAAGACACCAGGTTAACTTATCTCAAGCACTACTGGGAAAAGAGGAACTTTGATACCGAATGTGATACACCAGAATTAACTCAAGATGCATCCTGGACCTAAATATAAAAACTAAAATGACAAAAACTGAAAAAGAAGACAGGAGAAGATTATTTGAGACTTTAGATAGGCAAAGCTTTCTTAGGTAGGGCCCAAAAATTAAAACCTTAACATAGAGATGGATAAAGTAGGTTTTATCAAAATAAAATTTGCGCATTTAGAAAGGCTACCATCAAGATGATGGGGCAGGGGGACACAGACTGGGAGAGCACCCATATAAAGCATAGAACTTGTAGAGACATTTTGTCCAAAACTGTGGACTAGATATACCAATGACTGACAAGCAAATGCATGCTTAGCAGGACAGTCATCAGCGCAACGTCAACACACGTATGACGGGGAATGAAGACCTGAGGACCCTAAGCAGTGGCAAAGAGTGCAAGGGGCTGTCACACCTGCATACTGGGAGCGGAGTGTCAAAGGCTCTGTACTTCAAAAAGTGACACACCCCAGCAATCCCACCCCCAGCCAGGTATACAAAGGAAACTCGAACATGCCCACTACAAAGATGTGCACTTGGCTGCTGTGCAAATTATGAATGAAACAAAATTACCCCCCCCAGTTGATTGACTTTAAATAACACATTATCTATAATTTGTTTTTGGTGGTAGATGCAGAAAATGTACACATTTGCCCAAGCTCTTTGAATCGCATGCTACTGAATTTCCTCATGTTGTATAAATTATACTTCAATAGAGTCTATTTAAGAATATATAGCAAGTCTTTATCAATCTAGGGCATAAGGCAAGCTTCATCTTTGTGAATATTCTTACATTCTTGCATTGATTTAAATTAAAGTTTCCTTGTTCCATATATGGAAGAGGTCAGTTTCTATCCTTTCCTTTATCCTTCTCACTGGAAAAACACCCCTTCTCTTCCTTGTCATGGTGGACTGCTTGTTCCGGACACAGTCTGGGGTGACCTCCAGCTGTGACGACTTCTTGGGTGCCCCAACATAACTGTCCTCCCTCTGACCCTATGCACAAAGGTGCTGAGAGAATGAGGCCTCATGGGAAGGAAGGAGAGGGAGAATGTCCAGAGCACCATGTCTCTTACTTGGATATTAGTCAGTTCTTTGGTATCTCTTCTTCTCATCCCTCATCTCTGAGCCAAAAAATTAAAAGATTTTCTGTTTTTCTTAACTGAGTTAAAATGAATTTTCTTCTGGCTCTAACCCACACAACCCTGACAAATTAAAAATTAAAAATTCTATTAGTGGCTACTGTGCTCCCTTTGCATGCAGGGGAGAGTTTCCATAAGAACCTGCTGTTGGGGGAGGCTTAGCTAGCTCTCATATCCTAACCTAACCCATCTCCGTTAATCAGTGTATTGCCATGTGGCTGTGGCTTACTGGGTAAAGTTCCCTCCAGCGTCCGGTGTCTGTCTCCAGCGGGGCTACATGGCTTCTCACTGATTCTACTTGCTTTCTCCCAGCATTCAGTTTAGTTTTCCCTTCTAGTTCTATTCTGCTCTATCACAGGCCAACACAGCTTCTTTATTCATTAACCAATAAAAGCAACACATATAAAGAAGGACTTCCTACACCTGGGAATAAAGAGACTGCCTTGGCCTTTTGATAGGGCAGAAATCAGGTAGGCGGAGTAGACAGAAAAGAATTGGGAGGAAGAAGGGAGTGAGAGAGAACGAGAGCCATGATATCACCAGAGTCAGACATGCTGAATCTTTCCCGGTAAGCCATGACCCTGTGGTAAACACAGATGAATAGAAATGGGTTAAAGCAAGATGTGAGAGTTAGCCAAGAAGAGGCTAAATATAATGGGCTAGGCAGTGTTTTAAATGAATACAGTTTCTGTGTAATTATTTCGGGTATAAGCTAGCCGGGCACCAGGAACACAGCGGGAGCCAGGCGGCAGGATGCGGCCAGCACGCCTCATTACTACAGAGTGGCTGCCCAATGTGGTGAGCTGACTCCACGTAAAAGCTGAGAGGGCTTAAAAAGGAATTCTAGATATAAATATAGAGTTTAGCGCAGCTGGCGGCATGCCATAGATCCTTTAAGAGAGATTTCCTGACTCAGCAATAGCAGCAGAAAAAAAGCCGCACCATTTTAAAACAAGGGTTCCTGGGACCTGCCACCGGTGCAAATTCCGGCTATGGAGCATTTGTGGGCCCGGATGTTTGTGTGCCCGCTTGGGATTGGGAAGAAAGTAGCTGAGACCATGCCATGGCTCAGCTCTTCCTGCCTGGGCAGATGGTGGGATCAGGCTTAGTCAGGCCGGAGAGCATGGTGGATTTCCACAGCCATACACAGAGATGTTTCCAGGCTGCGCAGTGCTCTGCATAGCAGATTCAGCTGTAACTCAGATAAAAAGCTCATTCTCCAGGTTGGAGTGCTGAGCATGGCTCCTGCCTGGAAGGGGAGCATTGCGCACCGGGGCTCAGAGGTACAAGTGACTCAGAGGCACAAGCAGCTCCGCCATGTTGGACTGGGCGGAGCAAGCAGGCAGTACATGTATTTGACCTGAAATTGTCACAGCTTAGATTCTTAAGAGCTTAGCATTTTAAAAGCTCAAAGCAAAACTGTTCCTGTACATTAAAGAATTACACATTCACAATAGGACAGTTTCAGACATAAAAGACCTCTAAATGGGTCATACTCTTAGATAAAGTACGTAGTCTTGGGAGAGAAAAAAAATAATATAGTCATAAAATAAAATTAATGCCCTAAAAAAAGGGTAAAGTCTTTAAAGAGACAGATTACAGATAGTTATAGATTAAAAGAAATAAAAATAAGCCACGTAAAAATGGAAAATTCACAGAATGTCTGGGTTATGTATTTTATTGTGTTTTCTTTACATTTTTGACTATAAAGGAGCTAAGTACAGAGAGACTTTTCATTGTATGGGCTGCCAAACCAAATCAGCATGGATATTATAAAGGTATTATGACTTCAAAATTTGAGTCTAAGGATATGATGCTTTGGAAAGAGGTTCTTCTTTTGTTTTCATGGAAGATGAGAACCTGTGGATTGCTTCCAGACAAACAATATGGTTTCATAGACCACATCCTCCTGAAAGGTCACTCTGAACACCTTCAGAAAATTACTTGACTCAACTGCCAACTGAGATGAACCCGGCACACAGGATACACCATGAAAGACCTGATTAACAGCGCCCCCATACAGCAGGAAGAAGTTTGGAGAAAAAAAACTATGTCCATATTCCCAAATATTGTTTATAAATGTTGTTTTACATTTAAAGCGGGAGATGATATAGATATAATTAATTTGCATTGGTATGAATCTTGGTTTGTTGATATAAATTTAAGGTCAATCTCGTTATAAGTATATTTCTGCTCTTGATTAAGGTTTTGTGATTGCATAGTTCATTTAAAAATGTAATGTATAATTAGGAAATATAGGTTGTTAATAGATAATCATCTATAATAATCAAGCTTGTAGTCATGTTAGATTTTCTAGATATATAGAGATATATTTCAGTTAGATAGGCATTCTTCATATCTTTCAAAGACTACAGAATATGGCATTTAATGTTTTAATAACTTAGGACTTTTCATGACAATGAGACACGTCTGCTCCTGGCAGCACCAATCTACTTCAAGAGAAAAATGGGCATTGAAGAGGCTCCTTATGGAGTTGGTTAGCCATTTGGGCAAGAAGCTGCTCTTGCCTGGACTGTTGCATAAACTGGACATGAAGAACCCACAGAAGGAGGACTGCTGAACTTGCCTAAAGGTGAGATGATCCTTTGGGGTTCCTGATTCATAAAAGAGTCTGCGAGGCATTCTGCAGGACACAGAAAAAAGTGACTGAACTGTCTTTAAAATTTCCTGCTTCATGGAAGTGTCTATTGAATACTGTGGGCCTGTAGGCTGAAGATGGATGCCCCAATGGTACAGAAGAATTTTGGGTACTGCACAGGCAGTGAGATGTGTCTGTCATTTCTAGAGTTTTGGAAGTTGCTTACTTTCTTGTTTACTTAGGTAATATTATATCCTTCTGGAGTCTTTGATGGAGTTGAAGAATAGATAGATTAGATAGTTATAGTTTTCCTTTGTCATGATAAAAGATAAAATAGATATAAATATTGTAACTGTAATTCTTGCTTGATAACTGTTTTGTTATATGTAATTTTACCATGTTAAAGTTGAAGCCTTCCTTTTTGTTTAAACAGAAAAGGGGAATTGGTGTAGGAGGTCCTTCTGTATTTGGGTTGCTTTCATTGGTTAATAAAGAGACTGCCTTGGCCTTTTGATAGGGCAGCCCTTAGGTGGGCAGAGTAGACAGAACAGAATTCTGGGAAGAAGGACAGACAGGCAGATGCTATGGTTTTCTTCCCCAAGATGGACGCTGGTTAGACTCATGACGGTAAGCCACAATCAAGTGGCAATACACATTAACTGGAGATGGGTTAAATTAATATGCAAGAGTTAGCCAATAAGGGGCTGGAGATAATGGACCAGGCAGTATTTAAATGAATACAGTTTCTGTGTATTTATTTTGGGGGTTAAGCTAGCCCAACGGCTGGGAGCCGGGTGGAAGGACGCAGCCAGCGTTCCTTACTACACACACCAACCTGCCCTGAGCTGTATAATATTTTCAAGCTGTCAATGTCCCATGTTAGTCATATTTATATCACTGTAAGATATTTGAGCTATAAACAACCCTTAAAGAAGGAAGGTTTGTTTTTAGACCCTGGTTTCAGAGGTATCAACCCATTGTCAGTGTGCTGGGATGCCATGACAGGGGCCTGTTGTGTGTTTCTGTTTACTTGTAGCAGGTAGGAATCAAAGTGACAGATACAAAGGAGGCAACATGCCTATCAAAGGGATGCTCCCTGACCTAACTTCCTTCCGTGAGGCCCCATCGTCCTGAGGATACATCACCCCCCAACAGTTTCTACACTGGGACCAAGTCATCAACACATGAGACTTTGGTGGTACATGGAGGTCTGTCTAAATGAATATACCCTGGGCAGTGGGCCTCAGATATAGACTTGCCTAGAATATTAGAAGTTTGATCTACTTACATTGACTTTCATGTGGCAGAATTGGGATAGACAGTTTGATAACTAGCTTGATTCCTGTCTTATATTGACCATGAAGGCACAAAAAGCGTAAACCAACTTAGATTTTTAAATATAAATTATCAACAAGATAGCTTCCCTTCCTCTAGTGCTTTTGCTGATACAGAGGGGATTATTTCAGGACCTTTATTTATGTTTCTTGGTATTTGATTTAATTCTGATCTTTAAAAATCCTCCTTTTGGTGTTTTAGAATGTAATTGACTACTTAGTGTCCACTAAAGTAATTTCTGTTTTCTTTTAATTACTAGTTTAACAAACAACAAAGTGGGAAAAATCATTAATTTTTAAGTGTACATGGCCAGGGTGTGCTTTTAAAGAAACCACTGAGGTGTGGTCAATATCCATTTAGGAACTTCCAGAAGGAAGTGTGTGGATAGGCCATGGTCTGCCTCATGTGGACCACAGTTCCCTTTTGTGACCACCAGAACACTGTTCACTGTGGCTGTTGGCACTTCCTCCATTCTCTAGGGTCCAATGAGGACATTAATGTTCTCCGATCGCTTCTTCAGTGCTCTCCATGGTAATTTTGGGAGTGCCCAAAGGCTCTACTCATTCGAAGCTACTTAATATTCTCTGTATGCCTCCGAATCTCCCCGGGCCTTCGGTTTCTTCTCGTTTGAATCACATTATCCTTGATGCAGAAGATGGGAACAAAATAAAAATGTAGTTATTAACTTCCCGCAATACTCACATGACTAAAACCCTCCTTGGTGTATCATCTTTCCCCGTGGATGACAAAAGGAGACAGAATGGATGTTCTTCTTTGCTATGTTGTAATAAACACCATGACCAAAAGCAGCGTGGAGAGGAAAGGGGCTAATTGACTTACATTTCTAAGTCACGGTCCATCACTGAGGGGAGTCGGGCAAGAACTGAAGCAGGAACCTGGAGGCAGAAACCGAAGCAGAGAGCACGTACAAATGCAGCTTATTGGTTTGCTCCCAGACTCACAGTCACTTACCTGTATGGCTGAAGTCCACTTGCCTAGGGATGACACTGCCCCCAGTGGACTGGGCCTTCCCACAGCAATTAACAACCACAGACATTCCCACAGGCCAATGTGACAGAGGCAATTCTTTAACTGCGGTTTTTCACTCTTTCCAAGCACGTCAAGGTGACAACAGAACTAACTAGGACAGTGGGAAAGGTCCATGGCAAAGGGTAAGATGGTCGTGAACAAGAGCCCCAAACCTGTTGTTGACACAGAGTAATTCCTGGAGATGAGCTGTTGGTGGATGCTGCTTGTTCATTTCCCCTGCTGTCCAGATTTGATATAACCACACAGAAACTGTATTAATTAAAGCACTGCTTGGCCAATCACTTAAGCATATTGTTAGCTAGCCCCGATATCTTAAATTAACCCATTTCTATTAATCTGTGTATTGCCACGTGGTTATGGCCTACTGGTAAGGTTCCATCCGGCATCCTGCATCTGTCTCCTGTGGTGGCTGCATGGCTTCTCCCTGACTCTGCCTTCTTTCCTCTTCTATCTCTGCTTGGAATTCCGGCCTTGCTCTATTCTGCTAAGCCACTGGACAAAATAGCTTTATTCATTAATCAATAAAAGCAACACATATACAGAAGGACTTTCCCACACCAAGAAGCAAACGTTTTGGCAATGTTCAGCAAACGCTGTCTCTGCAAAGGTCTCTAGTGCTGCTGCCTCCACCAGAGAAGAAGGGCAAAGCTTCATCTCCAGGGAAAGAGTACCACAAAATCCTAGAACCTGAGGGCTTCATGGCAAGAAATCCTGAGTGAATTCCTGGATATCAAAGGAGTGTAAGGGGGATGTGGGAACTGAAATTCAAGGAGACCAGTAGTTAGCAGCAGGCCATTGCACCCTTAAACAGATGAGTCTGGGTTAGCACTGGTAGGACTGCAATAAGAATACAGAAGAGAGAACCTCTTGGAATGAATGACTCCTTCCAACACTGGTCCCTCCCCAGGAAACTGGACCAAAGTCCATCTTGCACAACTTCTTTTATCTGAAGGCCATGTGACCACTAAGCCTTTAAACACTTGCCTGAGACAGCTCAATCTACTGTTTATCCCTTAGCTGTGTGTCTCTGATCTCCTCCTTTCCTATCATGTTCACCCAGGAAAACTGACTTGTGAGTTCTCTCTTCTGTCCCTTTGAAACATAGCTTCTAGTCCAGCAGTCTATTTTCAGGTCCTGCAGTGTAGGATCCCTGTTGCCAAGTCTCAATGGGTGAGAAAGGCCCAGCAGTGGAAGCACAGAGGGCCTAATCACACAGTCAGTCTCTCTTTGGACCTTTCCTCCAGCCCATCCCAATGTTTGGAAGGTTTCTTGGCTTAGCTTTAGTAGAGTAGAACAGGGTAGGGCTACATGTCTTTCTTTAGGCTCCTAAACTAAAGTATCTTGGAGTCATTTATAATAACAGACTTTTACTGCTCAGTGCTTGACTTAAGGTCAAGGTACAGTCGACTCGGTGCCTGGTAAAGGCTGTTGTCTGCTTCAAGAGGACACCTTTCATGTGTCCTCATATGGTAGAAGAGGGACACAAGATCCTTTGTGTGCCCTTTGTAAGAGCACTAATCTCATTCCCAAAGGCATTTCTTTTGTGACTTAGTCACCTCCCACCACCCTTCCCTCCAGGTTTTTGAGACAGGATTTCTCTGTGTAACAGCCCTAGCTTTTCTGGAACTCACTCTGTAGAGAAGGCTGGCCTTCAACTCATAGAGATCTACCTGCCTCTGCCTCCTGAGTGCTGGGATTAAAGGTGTGCGCCACCACTGCCCGGGCTCAAAAGTCCTCTTCTTCATGAACAAGAAACTGCTCTTGTCTGGATTGCTTGGTATGCTGTATGAACTGGACATGCAGGATCCACAGAAAAGTGACTCCTGAACTTTCCAAAAGATGGGATAGTCTTTGAGGGTTCCTGCTTCACAGAAGAAACTGCTAGACATTCTGCAGGACACACAAGAAAGCAGCTGATGAACTTTGCAAATCAAGACAGGACAGATCTTCAAATATCCTGCTTCACAGAAAAGTCTGTCAGATATGCTAGGCCTATAGGATGAAGATGGATATCCCAACATTACAGAAAAACTTTGAGTGACTGTCCTGGTAGTAATATGTCTCTGTCAATTCTAGAGTTTTGGAAGTTGTAAGCAACTTCCTGTTTACTTAGGTAATATTATATCCTTCAGGGGTCTTTGATGGAGTTGAAGACAGATAGTTATAGTTTTCCTTAGTTATAATAAAAGATATAATATAATATAATAAAAGATAAACTAGATATAAAACCTTATACTCACAAAGATTAGATAGGTGATATAACATTTTCTTTAATTTTGCCAGATGCAAATAGACTAAAAATTTAACTATAATTCTTGCTTGCTAACCATATTATATATGTGATTTTACTATGTTAAAGTTAAAAATCTTCCCTTTTAATTAAACAGAAAAAGGGAGATGATGTGGGATGTCTTTCTGTATATGTGTTGCTTTTATTGGTGGATGAATAAAGTTGTTTTGGTCAATGGCTTACCAGAGAAAAGCCAGGCAGAAAATCCAGACAAAGATACAGAGAGAGAGAGAGAAAGGCAGAGTTGAGAAGATGCCATGTAGTTGCCAAAGGAGAAAGCTTCCAGAACATTACAAGTAAGCCACAGAAGCCACAGCCTCATGGTGATGCATAGATTAATAGAAATGGGTTAATTTAAGATTTATGACCTAGCTAGAAGTATGCCTAAGCCATTGGCCAAACAGTGTTGTAATTAATATAGTTTCTGTGTGATTATTTGGGTCTGGGTGGCCAGGAAAGTGCAATCTACATTTACATCTGACTCTGTCTCTTGTTAGATTGAGCTGCAGTTATTGGTATAAGGAGGCTGAGGTAGGACCAGGAACCCATCTCAGGAAGTGGGGAGGAAGCAGGTAGCAGGGTTGTGGGAAGTGAAGCTCCAAACCTCTCTCTTATGATCCACATCCTTTGGTTAGACAAATCATAGGTTCAAACGCAAACTAATTATGAACTGCAACACTTGGGAGGCTGAGGCAGGAGGATAACAGTGAGTTTGAAGTTGCACAGTGAGACTTTTTTCTCAAAATAACAACAACAACAACAAAGAAATAAAAATCTAGAAACCAAACAGGCGCAGAGCTAGAGAGATGGCTCAGAGGGAAAAGGTGCTTGCTGTGCTTGCTATGCTTGCTGTGCTTGCTGTGCAAGCCCTGATGATGTGAGTTCAATCCTCAGAACTGACTCAACAATGCGGAGAAGAGTGGCATGTGTCTGTAATTCCAGCACTCTTTTTGGGAGATGGGAGTGAGAGACCGGCACCTGTCCGGAAACTCACTTGCCAGAATGCAGCAATAAACACAAGTAATCGTATCTCCCAAACAGACGACTCCCCCAAAGTTGTCCTGGGACCTCCATATACACGGTGTGAAGTGCTTGCCCCCATCTCCTAAATATTTTCCTTTTTTGAAAATTCAGAAAGGGTTTGGGGAGATGATTCAGCAGTTAGGAGCACTTGGTTCCTTAAGTTCTCAATACCCACATGGCGGATCACAGTCATCTGTAGCTGCAGTTCCAGGAGTTCTGGTGTCCTCTTCTGACCTCGCATGTACCAGGCATGCATGTGGTACACATATGTAACATGCAGGCAAGACACTCATACCCATAAGACACCTAAAATTAAAAGAATTAATAGTAATAGTTCAAAATAGCAAACACTTCTGAAAACAGATCTCTGTGCAACTGTCCCAGCCACAGGTTAATGGGGGGTGGGGGGCTGCTTCAAGGCTAAGAAACAGTGTCAAATGGGGGAAGGGGGCTCTTACAAAGCCAGCTTGGGCAGACAGCAGATTCTGTAAGGTAGGCTGAGCACTAGTAGGAGAGGGCCCTTGAAAGGCAGACCGAAGAGGCAGACATCCTTCTAGCAGGAACTGCTGGAGAGCAGAGAGAGACAAGGTGAACTTGGCCTCTTAGGAGGATTAATTTCCACTGAGTTTTCCTTCAGAAGCCGATGCTTTTCAGTTCTTCCTTTGTGTTGTTTTTCAGACATAAAACTTGAAGGGGTCCTTTTTGCATCAAAGGAGGCCTCGCACACCAGCTTTTCCCTACTGTCCCCCGGACGGCACCTGCTGCTGGAACTTTTGACATTTTGCTCTTCCTCGATTCTGGATTTTAATGCCAACAAATTAATGTGTAAGATGTCGGCAGAAAATGACTTTCACAGGGCAGAGTGACCTTGTGTTTTGGTCGGGAGGAGAGGAGAGCGGCAGACACGCTAATTGCTGAATGATAATGAACCTTTCCATGATCCTTTGAGGCTCTCAGAGGAATCAAAACAAAATGAAATTAGAGCAATAATATCAACCAGCCAGCTTTGCAGGGGCACAACAGGTGGAGACAAAAGCCAAGCCTCAATTTCCCTGAAAGGATGGGAGATGGGATATGACTTCTGAACCGAAGGGTCTGTTAATGACTTTTTATTGGTTTTACTCTTATCATAGCAGTTTATGAAAAAGACATTTCCATGGGGCACACATATATGCAGGCATACACTCATGAACACAGGTGCATAAGTACACACATACACACATGTATAAACACACATACTCACCTTCATGGATGCAAACATGCACAGATACATAAACTCTTTTTTGGGGGGATTAATTCCCCCTATCTTTCTTCCCTCCAAATCCTCCCCTGTTCTCCTCATTGTTCTCTTTTGCACTAAGGACTTCTTTTTCTTTACGTGTGTGTGTGTTCCTAGATATATAAATATAACTTCCTCAGTCCATGCAATGTTATCTGTATGTATATATTTTCAGGGATGATAATCAATTGCTCTGCTCTCTCCTGGGGAAGACTATTTCTTCTGCTCTCACCACTTCCTTAGTTGCCTGTGGTTTTTTGCCTAGGGTTGAGACCTGGACAAATGAGCTAACCCACTTCCACGTTAGCTTGTCTATTGATGGCGTCATCATTCAGGTCACATTTAGGTAGCTGTATTAGTGAGGCTTCATGGGTGTAGTGTGTGACATTTCTAGAGCACACAATCTCTGTCATTTGCAATCTTTCTACCCCTTCTTCTGATACGATTTCTGAGCCATCAGTGCAGGAGATGTGCTGTAGATGTATCAGTTGGGAGTGGACTCCATAACCCTGCATTTTGATCAGTTATGATTTTCTGGGATGGCCTCCATTTGTTACAAAGAGAAGTTTTCTTGATGAGGGTGAGAACTACATCTATCATGTTATAAGGACCCACCAGAGATGACCTCCAGGCACAGCTTATGATCAATTGAAGTCTATTATAACCAGCTGAGACTACACTCAGATAATTAGTACCTAAGGATAGTGTTAAGTGTTTAGGGTAAGGGCTTTTTAAAGGCAAGAACTACATCCTGGTATCGTGTTTGGCAGCTGCAGGGCTAAGTTTTGTGCAAGCAAGCAGTTTAACATAAGCTAAGACAAGTTAGCTGGGGCATCTTGACCTCAGGTTTCTAAATAGAGTTGGGTAATTTCCCATGGAATCCTCCATCAAGGAGATCAAATTCTAGTTAAACCTAAAATGGACCGAGCAAGAGTACAATATGGAAAACCCTCTGCACTTTCTCGCCCTGCCATGGTCTGTGGATATAAATATTTAGAATGTAGTTAGGGATTATGCTGATTTATGTAGGTTGTCTTCCAATATACATGACTTCACTAGCCCTGAAGTTGTCCAGGTTTCCAGTACCAGGCGTGATCTCCTTCTTGTCTTGAGTTCAGTTAGGGAGATGTTGGTTAATGTCAAGGTATGTGTGCCACTACTTCACCCTGAGGATTATTGTACCATGGTGGTCATAGATGTCATACCTAGGTAGGCTATTGGCTATTTCTCTCCTTAGGAAGCTTGCATGGCCCATTGTGGTGCCATTAATGCTTGTCCTCAGGGAGGAGGCTCTCAAGTCAAATCTAGCTTGGGTTGTTTATGTCCCATGTCTGATGTGTACAGTGTCTTCAGCAATAGGAACTTACCTTCCACTTCTGGGGAGGCCACCAAGGGCAACAGCAACAGTCTACAATGTTTTGGGAGTTTCTTGAGCAACCTTAACCAACAACTCAAAAGAGAGCTTCCATATGTGTTAAGCACAACCTCAAACTTACTTTTGCTCAAAAAAGAAAAAAACACTTCCTTTTGCTCAATGATTAACATGAATATAGATAAATAGGTGGCTGGAGTATAGCTCATTGCTCTGGATACTGGAGTATTGTTGCCGTCAACAGCATTCACTATATACGATACTATTGCCCATTATCCTTTACTCATTATTGTATTTTAAGGCAGGATTCTTCCATGCCACCAAAGCTGGTCTAGAACTTGTTGTTCTTTTGCCTCAGATATTTCTTTTGCCTTCTAGATATTTCTCTTCTTAGGCTAAAACTCTCTAGTGACCTTTTCTGATGTGGGGCACAGGGAGTGACAGAAAGATAACAAACAGATTCATAGTATTTTTTTAATGAGCATAAAGGGCCGGGGGGATGTGTCTTGTGTCCTCTCAGTTTCCTCTGCCTCCATCGTGAAGAAGGGTCCCCCGTGGTCTGGAGCTCAGTTCCCTCCTAATTTCCATACTTTCATTAGTCCTTGTGTGCCACATTAACTAGTAAGACAGGACTTCTCTCTGCTCCTCAAAGGGTGGCCACTGTCACCTACCTTGAGGTTTTTATCAAGGTGAATGCTCTTCGTTGCCTTTACCTGCAAGAGCAAGAACTTGCAGGCCAATTCTAATTGCTTGGTTTTTCTGACCTGAGGTCATTTATCTCCTTTTCTGACTTTATCTTCTGCCCTCATACCCTTCTGGGTTCTTCCACCAGCCCTCTGGAGCGTGGATTAGTTACTAAGAAGACTGCCCATGTCTCTACCACTCTAGAGTCTTTTGATTTATTTCTTTACCTGGAACTTGGCTCTTTACTAAAGTCAGCGTTTTCTATGCAGCTTGCTGAAGTGGGGGCGGTTTCATCTCTTACAGTGTAGCTTTGGAGTAGGGTGCCTCTCTTAGGTCATTCTTACTTCTCTTCCCTCACCTACAGCAACAGTCAGTGTTCTCTAGATGAACAGACCAAGACTCCTGGAGTCCTGCTGTTCTTCAGTTTGCAATAAAAGTTGGAAGAATCCGGTTTTAATACTGATGAGGGAGCAAAAGCAACAGTATAGATGAGCTTGCCAGCAAGAATCAAGGCAAGTGTGCAAAAAAGCAAAAGTTGTCCTTCCTCTGCATCCTTTCTCCTAGGCTGCCACAAAAAGGTGCTGCTCACATTCTAGGATGGATTCTCCTAGATCAAATAATGTGATCAAGAAGGTCCCTCACAGAAGTGCCCAGTGACTTGTGTTTTAGTTGATTGCCAATCTAGTCAGGTTGACAACCAAGATTAGCCATCACAGCTAGCTATGTGGTGGCTCTGATTCTCATCCTTGCTTCATTTAGTCCATGTTCAACACGATAGCCTTCTACTCCTTAGAACCTTCCAATAGTGAGTTCTTGCCAACATTGACAAAGCTCTTACTTCACCCGGGATCTCTCAGGCTGTGCCACCATTTCCATTCAGTTCCAACCCTACCATCTGCCTGGGTGTGTCATAGATTTGCCAGGCATATGCTTACCATATGCAAAACTGTCATGCCTAATGTTCAACCCATTCTGAAGATGTTGGCATGGCTTAGTCCACCTCCTTGCAGTCTCTGCGGTCTTAGTCAGTGTTCTACTGCTGTGAAGAGAAGCCATGACCATGCCAACTCTTATAAAGGAAAGCACCTAATTGGGACTGGCTTCCAGTTTCATTTTGGTTCATTATCCTCATTGTGGGGGACATCATGGCGTATGATGTCATACACGGTGGGAGAGAAGGAGCCAAGAGTTCTACAACCTGATCAGCAGGCAACAGGAAAGAGAAAGAGCACTGGGCCTCACTTGAGCCTCTAAAAACTCAAGGTCCACTGCCAGTGACACAATTCCTCCAACAAGGCCACACCTCTTCATCCCTCGCAACTAGCCACACTCCCTAATGACTATGTGTTTAAATAGATGAGCCTATGAGGAACATTCCTATTCAAACCATCACACTCTCAAATGCTGTCTTCTCCCTGAGGCTCCTGGGGCACCCACTTACCACACCCATACTCTTTCCCTATTTCATTTTTTCTGACTGACACATACCTATCACACAGTGTTTTGCTTGTTAATGTTCTTTTTTCAACCACAAGTGCAGATTTACCAGTACTAAACCCTTATTCTTAATTTTCTTCCACATACATTTCTGTGTTCATTTCCTTAAGGACTGAAAGTGTCTTCAGAGGCATATTTCTTCTTAATATGTAGCATGACTCCACTTCTTACAACAAAATGGTTTCCGTTGAATTGAATTTCTGTGACTGTATCTCAAACAGAACCTCTAAACAACTGGATTTCAGGGAGCAACAAGTTCCCTAATCCTAAGTGTATATTGAAATCTGAAACTCTGGGATTATTTCTCACCCTTCAGTTGCTTATTATTTGGGGCAAGTTATTGGGAACATGTCTTTCTTTCTTTCTTTTTTTTTTTTTTCCGAGACAGGGTTTCTCTGCATAGCCTTGACTGTCCTGGAACTTGCTCTGTAGACCAGGCTTGCCTTGAGCTCAGAGATCTACCTGTCTCTGCCTCCCGAGTGCTGGCATAAGCCACCACCACACTGTTACTGGGGACATTTCTATGCCATCATTTTTCCATTTGAGATTGACACCTGGTAGGTTATTGGGTCTGAGTTCTCGTTACTTCCTGCTTTTCCATATCTGCTTCTTGCTGTCCCTGTTCTCACCCTATCTGACTATTCTGCTGACGTCTTGAAGTCCGTTACTGTAGAAGCTGGGAAAAGAACGGATGTTGAAGCATGGCACCACTAGACGTCTTTATGGATGGAATAAATCAGTTCTGTATTTTTATGGATTTGACAACCCAGCTCTCAAAGAAAAAAAAAAGTAAAACATTATGTATTGAAAAGTGGCTTATCCAGGCCGTGGTGGTGCACGCCTTTAATCCCAGCACTTGGGAGGCAGAGACAGGTGGATCTCTATGAGTTCGAAGCCAGCCTGAGCTGCAGGAGTTCCAGGACAGGCTCCAAAGCTATAGAGAAACCCTGTCTCGAAAAACCAAAAAAAAAAAAAAAAAATGTGTCTAGGTGGAGCCTATAGCCTAGTCTACAAGAGACCTCATTGACGAACTATTTTGCCTGGCACTTGAGGATTTGAAAGTGTCTGACAAAGGTGTTTGGACCTGACTCAAGACAGTTTTCATTTACACACAGTTTAAAAGCACATTCAGAATGATTCCCACCTTTTAAAAGTGTCTGTTATTATTCTATGGTGTGTAACAGTGTAGAAAGAATGACATGGTTAATATGATAATATGATCTTCAGTCATTTTTATGAGACATTTGCATCCTTTTATGCAACACCTAATTGACAGTTGGCCTTCCAGTCCTCTCCAATGGAACCGCCTATTAAATGGAATTTATGGCCACTGCTTTTTAACTCATGTCAGTTAAATGACATGAGATGAAAATGTCCCTTAAATGATGCTCAATGGACTCTTTCTCTGGTTGGAAGAATCACATTTCAGAAAGGAGCTATTTATTGTGCAGTTGAGAAGGCAGGCCAAGGACCTACCGCATGGGTCCACGTGAGGTATATCCAAGCGCTCCTTTTAGGAGTGGGTGCGCTGCTTTAATGAAATACACGATTCCTAGCCTTACGGTTGCTCTTCTCAAGTGTGGCAAAGGGCTGACAGAGAAGCACTCGTTCTGGAGGCGGGGGATGCATCTGTTCATCCTGCATGATCTCTGCTGCATGCTGGCTTCCTCAGCTGATAGTCCTGACTTCCTGTCCTTCTCCTGCAGGGTCATCTCCAATGAGAAAGTGATCCTGGCTTGTTTATGGATCATCTAGCCCTTGGTAAGCACTTAGCAAGTCTTCGCTGGATGAATTAATGAACCAATACACTGATTGACTTGGCCTTATGCTTACTGTGAATTTGATATAATTTTTACCATCTGAAACCTGTTAAATATTTAGTTTACAAATCAGTGCATTCATAATGAAGCCCAAGAATAGATGCTCATTTATTTTCAGTAAGTGAAGGAGCTATTGTAGGCTAAACACTGCCATTTTCTTCAGTGAATGTCGTTAGGTAACCATGTCTTGGCAGCCACCCTGATCCTACCTTGAGGTTGCTAGCAGATCAAGCCTTAGGCAAATGCAGAGCTGAATGCATTCTCATGCTCTCTGATCTGTTCATCAGTAATAGGTGAGGGAAATATAAGACTGATTGTTCTTTCTCTGTATCACTTTTTCGACATCATCTTTTTCTGTCTTCTTACAGAAGTGAGCAATGTATGGATATTTCTGTCACTTGTTTCTCTCTGAAACCTAAAACCAAGTCTGCAACAAAAGAAAGGGTTGAATGGGGTGTGGGGCATGGTCAAGGAGATGTGGGTCAAACTTTGTTGTCATGTGAGGATTATGTTGAAAAAAATGTTTTAAGATGAAGGATGGGAAATTAGATAAAGTGATAGGTGGACTTAATACTCAATATGAGAAAATGGTTTGTGGGATATTTGTACACTATGTGAAGATTTTTTATGTGATTGGTTTTATAAAGAGCTGGATGTCCAATAGCTAGGCAGGAGAGGTTGGGCAGAACTTCCAGGCAGAGAGAGGAACTCAGGGTTAGAATCTAGGCACGCAAGAGATGCCGGCGAGATGGGAGCAAGTCGGTTGTACAGAATGGAAGAGAGGTAAAAAGTCACATAGCAGAACGTAGATTAATAGAAACAGGTTCATTGGACTTATAGGAACTAGTTGCGAACAAGCCTAAGCTAAAAGCCAAACTTCATAATTAATCGTAAGTCCCTGTGTCATTATTTGGGGACTGGCAGTTCTATAAGAAAAGCTCACTAAAAAGTGATAAGTGAGCTGTGATATAAAGTTATAGTTTACTAAGTCACCATGACTTTTCTTAGGCAGAAGCTTGGGATCTGATGAGAGTTCAACAGGTTTAAATCCTATGACCTAAAGTTTCCATCCTTAACTTTTGTGTCTACTGAATGCTGGAAAAAAAGAGTCAATAGGTATTTAAAGTGCCCCATGGTGAAGGAAGGGTAATCTATACCAGACAATGTGCTTAGATCTGAAATTAAATCATTTTGAAAGTCAAAAGTGATTTGCCTTCTTCAACCATGGTATCTTAGCCATTCCCTGCATGGTTCCTGATTCTGGCTTCAGATACTAATGATTCAAAGCCTAGGGACTAGTGCTCAAACTGTCACGGTACCAACAGTAACAATGGCCCACTTCACGGAGCATTATGTCCCGAGCACTGTCTTAGGCACTCAAACTCACAGTGTTGGGTGAAAGATATTATTATTTTTGTCCCTCCTAACTCAAAATTCCATGTCCTCCAGTATCCTGCTTTTATAATCAAGGGACATGAGATTTTTTTTTTGTGAAAGTTTAGTGGTTTATTAAGGCCTTTGTAATGTAACAGAACTGGATTCAAATCAAAGAAATTCTTTCAATTAGCAGAGCCAGGAGGCTGTCTTCCTGCAACTCCACTCTTGACCATTTGTAAAATGGCTTCCCGACAGGACATCTTCAAAATCAGATACTTCCATTTTCCTTTAGTCAAAATAATGCCTCTGGGCAGCAGCAAATATAAATGGGCGGTCTCTAGTTATCTGAGTGACCTTAATCACAAGTCTTAAATTTCCCTGGGGGGTAAAGAGACGGGGAGACAAGATGAGATCAATAGATTCTTAGTTTCAACTAATGTTTGAGTGGTCGCGGGCGCCTCCTCCCCAAATATGGATGCTGAAGATCCGGTAGAGCCCAGCTCACACCTGTTGGCAAAGGGTCCAGATATCGGAGATTTTCACAAAGCCTCCAAGGTATTCTGGTGGACAGCCAAGGACACATCCCCAGGTAGCTGGTCAGTCCTTAAGGAAGGCACGCATCTTCCTCTGCCTCCTCAGACTTGCTCGTGTAAACATTCACCTGACATAGACATGTGACTTTAATGACTACTGGTATTGTTTTCCTGGTGGCTTTGTTCTAGTCATGGCACTCGAATGGGACACTGTGGTCTGAGATACTAGCTACAAAGCCACGTCTCAATGGAGCATAAAAAAAATAAAAATAAAAAACCTGGACTGGACTTTACAGGTGAAAAGTACAAATGTGGAAAAGATGTACTTTTTAAAACCAGAGAGAGAGAGAGAGAGAGAGAGAGAGAGAGAGAGAGAGAGAGAGAGAGAGAGGAAGAAAGAAAGAAAAGAAGCTGCTTCTGCAGAATTTCCCAGGAGCCCCAAGCAGCCCTGGTACTTTGTGTGCTGAGGAGATAACCTGGAGTTAGGAAATGTACTAAAGGCCAGCAGGAGCCGCCTCAATCTGGCCAAGAAAGTGCAGTCGCTGGATGTCTGAGCTATGACGCAGGCATTTGAACGCTGGGTGCAAGTGCAGCACGGAAATTATTTCAGCAGTGAGTCTGAGTGTCAAGTGTCCTGCTGGGTCTCGGGGATCTGATACTCCTGTGGGGGAATGTGGCAGCTGTCGGAGCCCCAACGAGCCCCGCTGGATGGAGGTGCCACTGCGGGCCAGTAAAACCTGCGCTAGGGTTTTGTAGCTGGCCTTTTCCCACAAACACTGCCAGGACTCCTTTATTTCAAGAATGTGTGAGCCCAAGCTGTCCAGATGGAGGTCAGCCCGGTTGGATTCCCTTTTGATCCCCACCTTCTCTCACTCCTGCTCCTGAACTGCTGAACCCAGGGCTGTTTGCTTTTCCGTGGCAGGATGACATCAGCAGGGAGGCAGTTCCCGGGGCCAAGGGAGCCAAGTCCTCAGACACCAACTCGGAAGTAGGACAAGTACATTTTGTTTCTGCGATTCAGCCCAGAGAACTGCTTGGTCCCTGCGGCCTGTGCCAAATGTGTTTGCGCAACCTCGGCAGCGGTGCCCAAAATGCAGTGCAAGTCTTGGCCAGAGATCTCATTTCACTGTGGAATGAGGTTGTGGAATGAAGTCGTGGCAGGGCTAGTGTTGGTGGCCTTGTCTATGTGAATTGTGGCCTCAAACCTCAGGAAAGGTAGGGTGCTGGAAGTCATGGTACCAGGCCTTTGGCTAGGCTCGGTCATGGCCCATTGCCTCAGTATATAGCCTAGCCAAGGCACACAGCCTCGGGGAGCATTGAGGTGGAGCTGGCCAGGGCACGGTGCCATCTTGTTTTGGCCAGGAGCATGTTCCTGGGAGGGAGTGGGGGAGTTGGGGAGGAGAAAAAGCTACCAATTTGGCTGTTGCTCCTGAACATTTGCTCTGCATTCTTAAATCTTCTTAGTTAAAGTCCCTATATCCCAGGCAATGGGACAAGAATACACACACTCTATACATGTGAATGCATGCATACACAGAGAGACCTAAAATATCTTAGCAGATAAAACCAGCTATTGTGTATGTGTCTATATGTGTGTATTCTTCTTAGGCGAAATCAAGGACTAATATATATATATGCACATGTAAGTGACCAACAGTTGATTGCAAATGCTGGTGCCTTTTAAAGGCTAATGTAATAATACACTGGTATATTTTGTAGGGCCTTACAGGCTGTGGTAAATTCCACATGTCTCGCTCATCTGATGGGCCTCTCCACTCTGTGGAGCATGTGTTAGCTTCTTCTCTAATTCAATACTTCAGGAAATCAGGGCGGTAACTTGTTTAAGGTTTCATATTGTCATATTAAGTCCCAGGATCAAGATTTAAAAAGCACAGGTCATCCTAATGCATGTTCCTTACCATACTGACCCCCAGACATTCATAGTAAAATGGCCAAAGGTCACCAGACTTGGAGCCCACTCATCTATTGTAGAACTAGATGGCAGCTCTCAGTGTCTTCCAGAGCAGTCAAGAGGCCAACAGCAACATCTGCTTCACCTGGAACTTTTAAAAAGATACAGTCTCTCTCTCTCTCTCTCTCTCTCTCTCTCTCTCTCTCTCTCTTCTTTTCTTTCTTTCTTTTTCTTTTTTCTTTCCTTTTTTTTTGGTCATTGGTTTTATGTTGAGGTCTTTGATCCATTTGGACTTGAGTTTTGTGCATGGCGATAGATATGGATCTTTTTGTATTCTTTTTTTATTGTTTTTTTTTTGAGCTACACATTTTTCTCCACTCCCCTCTCTCTCTCCCCTTCTACCCTCTCCCGTGACCCTCACACACCCGATTTACTCAGGAGATCCTGTCTTTTTCTCCTTCCTATGTAGCTCCATGTTTGTCTCTCTTAGGGTCTTTGTTGTTGTCTAGGTTCTCTAAGGCTGTGTACTGTAGACTGGTTTTTCTTTGCTTTATGTCTAAAAGCCACTTATGAGTGAGTACATATTATATTTGTCTTTCTGGGTCTGTGTTACCTCACTCAATCCATCTCTGACCTTTTGACTCATAATCTGTGCTCTGATAGCCTCATCTGTGTGATCAAAAAATTTGGGATGGGGAGGAGGATGAGATTAGGATTACACTCTCTTGTCTGCCATACTCACTAGCTCCTGAACGTAGTAATCACAGAATGTAAGGAACAAAGATAAAGAAGGAGAAGGTGGAAGAGGAAGCAGCAAGAGCAACAGCAGCAACAGCAGCAGCAGCAGCCAGCTCACGTTAAGATCTCATACCCACAATTCTGCTAGGAGCCAGATACAGTAGATCGTGCCTTCAAAACTCTCCAGGTAACCTTCCTGCAGCCAGGGTCAGAAATTGTTGGGGTAGACTGACTTGGCAGGTGCTTTCCATCTTTGCTGAGTCTGTGAATCTCATCCACAGGGAACAGTCTACAAACGTGTCACCCCACCTCATGACCGATGGGTATGTCGGCACTCAGAGAACATTTGGCTGTACTGATTCTAAACATTCCTATTGTGCAGAGACCTGACTTTTAAGAAGCCCCTGTGAGTGGGCCACTTGCTTTGTGTGGTAACAGTCCAGAGCAAAATCGAGTCCCTTTCTCTTCTGGGAAAGAGTCAGAGTTTCAAGAGAGCTGCCAGCTCCCATAGCTAACTGAAGAGCTGGGAACAACTTTACGGTGTGCTAGGAGTGTTTCAAAGCTTTGGAATCCTCAAGGTTAGGAAAAATTAATGGCCCAGAACATTTGCAACTGAGGAAAAGTCCTTGGGGGTGCCTCAGGATGGGCAGAACGGCCAGCCTCTCTGTACATGCCACCCGGAGCACCAGCAACCATGGCCAGGTCCTCCGAATGACCTGGCCATCTGGCGAGGCACCGAGAGCTCTGAGGACATATTGTATTTATTGCACCTCTTCTGATTTTTTTTTTCTTTTTGAGAGGCAAAACTCCAAACAACCTCTATGTTTTCCTGTCTCCAGAGTCCCACTGTCCGATTTGGAACCTTGCTTACTCTGCTGTGGAACCATCTGTTTGAGATATCAAGACAAAATTCATCAGGGAATGCTTATGTCTAGGTCAAGACAGGACAGCTGTGTGGCTCAGGCCACAGATCCAGCCCACGCAGGCGCTTGTAACTTTAGATGGCCCATATCCAGTGGGACCCACTTATTTACTAGGTTTGCAAAGCAGTCCAGAGACAGATGGGATTTCTTGTGGAGTCCTGCCCTGCCTCTGAGAGGCAAGCCTGGGCATTTGTATTGTCACCTGACAGCTAAGCTTGTCAGGCCTTGCACTGGACATGTGAGGGACACGTGCTCAGTCTGGGTGCTACACAGAGAAAACGGGCAGCTGTTGCCCTTCCTGGCTGCCCGACTTGTGCCTGGTCACGTCCCGCTCTGCTAACTGCCTTTCCTCACTCCTCTGCTTTGGTTTCATGGCGTAAGAGCTGCATGGCTAATTATTTTCTTTTCCTTTCCCAAAGCTTCTTGGATTGCTCTCTTTACTTCCCTTTCATCTCTTCCTGGCCCACGTACAGGGTCTGATAGCTAATTCTCCCCACTCTCACTCCCCCAAACAGGACCCTAGGGTAGTGGCAAGGAGTGTGGGGATGGCTTCTCTTAAGTTTTGGGCCAGAGATCAAGTCCATTCTGGGTTCTTGGCACCTGAAGTAATCCACGTTCACTCTCTGTAAGTGATTGATTGGGGCTACAGGGACTACTGGCTGTCCCGTGACCACCATGAGACAAACCAGGGTTGTGACAATCCACCTAACTAAGGGGCTGAGATGGGGAGAGTTGGTGTCTTCCCGCAGATCAGTGAACAGCTCGATATGCTTAATACGGTCGAGGGGCTCTCTGTTCTACAACTTTGGATTCTCCAGAACATTTATTTTTATTTTTAAAGTTTTAAATGAATTAACTTTTAGTTTTATTTTTATGCACTGACTACTCTATAGGGTTCAGTGATATTTTAAAACATGTATATATGTATATATATTACACAATGACAAATTTCAAGTAATTTCACATCATCGCTTCAAATACCGATCAGTGAATATCCCCACCCTCGCCCACTCCCAGCAGCCTGATCTAACTAGCGCAGAGTAAGTAGGTACAAGCGTGTTTTACAAGATAGGGGTTAGGTTGACGAGTCTTGTCTTTCCTCGCTTCTTATGTAAGCAGCGTCTTTTAAAAAACCATGTGTTTGATGTATGTACATGCTAACATGTGTGTGGTAGCTGTGAGAACTGAAGTTGGCATTGTCTTCCTTGATTGCTTTCCACTTTGTTTATTGAGACCACATCTCTCATTGACCCTGAGTTCACCAATACTGACTAGCTTAGGCAGCCAGCTTGATCCAGGATCTCATGTCTCTGGCTCCTATGAATGCTAGGATCACAGGCAACCACTGCCTGGTTTTTCTGTGGGTTTGGGGGATTCAAGCTGTGGTCTTCACACCTTGCTGGCAAGTGTTTTGTCCATTGATCCACAGAGCAAGCTCTATCCCTCCCCCAATTCTTTGAGACAAGGCTTTGTGTGTCCCAGGGTGGCCTATATTTTTCTATATAGCTGCCAATGGCCTTGAACTTTTGATTTTCCTGTGTCTTTACCAGGGATGAACCATAGTGTCCACTTTTATGAGGCGCATACTAGGAAAGCAACTGAGCTATATACCCAGACTGCTGGGTCTTAAGAAATATCAAACTGGCACATCCCCTCTTCCAAGATGCTGGGCATGTTATTGCCCAAGTTCCCAAGTTCTCTGTAAAAGAGAAGAAAGAGGGTGATCTCATATCTGTAGAGCCAGTAGAGGCAAGCCAGCATGAGGGAAAGTGTTAGAGGAAAAAAAAATGCGGATTTCACTGCTCCCTTGCAATTCAGTGGCTTATTAACTGCTAACTAAACGTTGCCCTCCGGTTGTCCCAGAGGGGCTGGCTGTAATGAGCAAGGTGAAAGAATCAGGCTCATTTGTAATTACACGTTAGCACCACCGAAGGACTGTTCACACCCACCCTCTCCTCACCGAGGATCTCCTAGGCCAGTCTCTGTGCCCCAGGGCCAAACTTAGCATTGTTTATTCAATTACGCTGTGTCCCTAGCTAATCACTTTTACATTTGCCTAATTCTTCTACGGTGAACTGCCTCTGGAATGGGAGCCATTTGCATATCTGTGTCTTAACTACCTACCCTCTGCCTGAGAAGAGGTTAGGAGCTGCTGCCAGGCTCCTCTCTGCACACAGCTGGGCTGCTGCAGGCTGGGAGTGGAGGAACTGAGGCTCTGCCCTGGTTTGAGATTGTGGAGTTCCTGCATCTGCTGACTTCCCCGGGCAGCTACCTGTTAAATCCAAGCAGCCCCTGTGTCCTTTCCTGTGGAAGCCACTCCCATTCTTGGCCCAAGAATGTGTAGCTCAGTGGTATAGCACTTGCCTAGTGTGTGTGGTGAGGCCTTGAGTGTGATCCACACCACAGAAAAAAAAATGAAAGAAAACAAAACCCCAGTTCAACCTAATGCAAACCAAACAACAATAAAACCAAGCAACAACAGAACCCTAAGCAAACCAAAACCAGCTAAAGCCCAAATCAAAGCCAATTTTCTCCCCTCAAAACCAAAGTCAACAGAAAAACAAAAGAATGTGTCCCCTTCAGCCAGCTCCTCCAACCATGGCAATATACGGGGAAGGATAAAAACACTTTTTTCCCCATAAACATTTACTTAGACAATTTAAATTAGTGAACTAGTATGTGTGTGAATGGAGGAGCATGCATGCCACAGTGCGTGCCTGGATGTCAGAGGACAACTTTTCAAGAATCTGTTCTCAGGTCCCATGGCTCGTTGTCTTTCTTGCTTCCAGCTCCATACAGGCTTTTGGCCAGTTGTCCTGCCTCTGCCTCCCATGCTGTCTTCAGAGTGCTGGGGCTACAGATACTCACGACTGCATCCAACTTTTTAAAAATTGTTTTTATTGGGCTATATATTTTTCTCTGCTCCCCTGCCTTCCTCCCCCCTCCCCTTCTATGCTCTCTCATGATCGTCACACTCCCAATTTACTCAGGAGATCTTGTCTTTTTCTACTTCCCATAGATTAGATTCATGTATGTCTCTCTTAGGGTCCTCATTGTTGTCTAGGTTCTCTGGGATTGTGAATTGTAGGCTGTTTTTTCTTTGCTTTATGTCTAAAAGTCACTTATGAGTGAGTACATATGATATTTGTCTTTTGGGGTCTTGGTTACCTCACTCAGTGTGATGTTTTCTAGATCTATCCGTTGCCTGAAAATTTCAAAAATGTCATTATTTTTTTCTGTTGTGTAGTACTCCATTGTGTAAACGTAACACGTTTTCTTTATCCATTCTTCCATCAAGGGGCATTTAGGTTGTTTCTAGGTTCTGGCTATGACAAATAATGCTGCTATAAACATAGTTGAGCACATGTCTTTGTGGCATGATTGAGCATCCTTTAGATATATCCAAAAGTGTTATTACTGGGTCTTGAGGTAGATTGTTTCCTAATTTTCTGAGAAATTGTCATACTGATATCCAAAGGGGCTATACCAGTTTTCATTCCCACCAGCAATAGAGGAGTGTTCTCTTTACCCCACATCCTCTCCAGCATAAGCTGTCATCAATGGGTGACAGCTGTGCAGGTTCTTAGCTTCATGAGCTGTCACCCATGCTGTGGTGGACCTTTGTGATGCAACTGTCTATGAGTCATTTCTGCTCCCATAAGTAACCTCTCAGGCACATTTTTGTAAGTCACACCAGTGAGTCTCATTAGTTCACCACGCTGGACGTTGGTAGCATCCACACGTTGATCTGTTGTGGGCTCTGTGTATGAGGTGAGTAGACACGTGCATTGCATCTCCCCAGAAAAAGTTTTGTCACACAACATGAGGTAAAAAAAATACAGACACAGGGCAAAACAGAGCATGTAACAAAGATCAAAGAATTCAACAAAGTGTGGTGGCGCACACCTTCTATGTTAGCACTTGGGAGGCAGAGTCAGGCAGATTCTCTGCGATTTTGAGGCCAGCCTGATCTACATAGTGAATTCCAGGATAGACAGACCTTCATAGTGAGACCCTATCTCTGGTGAGGGAGGCTGGAAGAAAGAAAGACAGAAGGAGATGGGTGGAGAGGGGAGAAAGATATAGAGAGATATGAATTCAAAGTCTCTCACTATTAAGATGCTCTTGCTTTCTGGGGTACATTTGTCTTCAAAGAGAAAGACGCAAAGGATGTTATAGAAATTATGAGTAGGAGCTCAACTCATGTTGGGGATTTAGTGAATGTGACTTGAGGAAAGTCATTGTGAGGGAGGTTGCAATGGATCTTCAGTGCATAGATATATAAATTGAACATGGAATGTATATGATATAAGAAATACAGGTCACAAAAGATGTCACAGGTTTTTGGTCCTCGATTTTCTTTTTTGAGACAGGGTCTTATATAGCCCAGGTTGCCCCCAAACTCAAAATACAGCTGAAGATGACCTTGAACTTCTGATTCTCCTGCCTGTACCCCTTTAATACTGAGATCATAGGCATGGACTATCTTGTTTAGTTTATGTAACTGACTGAACCCAGGACTCCTTGAATGCTAGGCAAGCACCCGACCAACTAAGCTACATCCACAGTTCCCTGGATGAATTTTGGGAGTCTGGCTTCCCAACACTTTACTTTGTTTTCTTTGTTCCTGGTTTATCCCATCCTTTTTGCTAAGGCTTTCAGGTGGATGGAGGCTGTTGAGGAAAGTTAGAGAATTCAGAAAAATGAATTTTTAGCTGGTCATGGCTTAGTAGATGAGCATGGAACATTCCTCAGGTATTTTTTAGTTAGATAAATGTTGGGAAGATTCAGGATTCTTTGCATGTTTACTGTTAGCCTCCTCAGGAACCATGGCGGAGTATATCGTGAACTCTCTTCTATGGGAGTGGTCTCACTGGGAGTTTTAGGGTTTTTTTTTTTAATTGTTTTGTTTTTACAAATCTTTGGGTGACTTTGGTTCTCTGTACTTTGTGGGTTTGGCTTCTTCTTTTCAAAACTCAAATTCACTATATCAGTTTTACTTTTCATCCTACCTAATTTTTATACCATCAAATATTGCTGCTGGAATTTTAATTGACTGCTATCTCCATTTCCCCTGCCGGGATAGGATAAGCATCTCAAGTGGGAAATTTGCTGCATAGAACTTACCATTTTCAGCACTCTGTGCTCTTTAAGCTTGCGCTTTTGTCTCAGACGGCAGTGAAATGGTTCACACAGCTCCCCAAGTTAGATACAGTTTATTACTTATCTATCTCATGAAGTTTCTTCTTGTATATTTGGCAGATACCCCAAACTGATTCTGATCGTTCTTGCAGCCTGTCTAGACAGTGGCTACAGCCTCTACACTGTTCTCTCCTTGACCTGTAATCTCTGAAATAACTTTGGCCCTGCTCTCCTGAAATCATGTTTTTAAAAAAAAACAGACGTAGCCATCTCTTGCTTCAAGTTTCCTCTTGGCCCTCGTTTAAATTAGGTTTAAATTCTTCATAAAAGTTGCAAGATTTGTTCTAATTAAACAAATTGGATTGAACCCCAATCCAATTGCTCAGTCTGAATTTCAGTTGACTTTTACCCAGGTCTTCACAATCAAGCCATAAAGCCATCACCACTCCTCAGATCTCACATAGCCACATATGGCTTCAGGTTCACATACTTCCTCTGCCTGGGATGCCCCTTCCCCCCCCCATTTCTTAACCCATCTGTCATTCAAGCCTGCTTGAAGACACAACACTTTAGATTTATTTTTCAACTCCTTCAACAAGATTAGCTATTCTGTCTCTTACACCTTTCATCTTGCCCATGGTTCTCTTACAGTGGAAATGTTTGTAATTTTCAGATTTGCAATCCAGGTGGGGAGAGCTTGATGACATATGAGTTATTTGCCTTGGGATCTCCAAGGTCTGTACAATGCTGATGCCCATCACTTTTGCCTAAGTACCAATCTTAGCAGTGATGATACTTAACTCAAACTCTTTGAGAATATTGTTTAACTACCATTGTGTTGTTGGCGCCTGGCACAAACTAAGTGCTTTGTAAATATTCATGGGCTTTGTGAGTAAGGGATCCTTAGAAATTGAATATGGTAATAAGAAAACATGATTCCATCCTTCAGTCCCACAGCCTTGGGAAGTCACAATGTTCAGTTTGTAACAAAAACTGAAGGCCAACATGTCAGCTAAGGCTTTTGTTTTCAGTATTATTTCTAGCTAGAAAGGGATGATAGCTACTGGTGTGGGAGGCCCTTCTGTTTATGTGTTGCTTTTATTGGTTAATGAATAAAGAAACAGGCTTGGCCTATAGCAAGGTAGAACTTAGTGAGGTGGGGAAAACTAAACTGAATGCTGGAAAAAAGGAGGCAGAGTCAAAGAGAAGCCCCACCAGAGACAGACGCTGAAGTTTACCCGGTAAGCCACAGCCTCATGGCAATACACAGATTACTAGAAATGAGTTAAATTGAGATGTAAGAGTTAGCCAAAAAGAAGTTAGAGCTAATGGGCCAAACAGTGATTTAATTAATACAGTTTCTGTGTGGTTATTTCAGGTCTGAGCTGCTGGGCAGCTAGGAAACAAGAATTGGCTTCCACCAACAAATTGGCAGCCAACACGGTCGACTATATCTGTGTAAAACATGAGAGGGCTTGAAAAGGAATTCTAGACACTAAAAACAAAGTTTAGCCACATTTTCTTTTCTGGATGGGCTTTGCTTGCTGGCGGCATGCTGTGGCTCCTTTAAGAGAAGTCTTACTGATTCAGCAATATCAGAAAGAAAGCCATGCCATTTTGAAACAGCGGCTTCCTGAGCTGTGTGGCCAGCAAAAACTTGACTCTTTCTGGAGGCCGAGCATTTAAATGGGTTCTGTGAGCAGACTGCTACAACTTGCTTAATGGCAACATAGACCCACTATGTGCCTGAAAATGGGGCTATGAGCATGGCTCATGTGCCATGTTGGACTGGGCAGGGAAAGCAGGCAGTGCCATATTTCCCCTAGCAATGCTGAAGCTTAGATTCTTGAGAAACACTTAGCATTTTAAGAAGCGCTCCTGGACAGAAAAGAATTACAGAAACACAATAAAGACAGATTCAGACAGACATAGATCTCTAAATGGGTCACAGTGTTGGATAAATGTATGTAGGCTTGGGAAAGAGAAGAAAAAGAGTATAGAGAGTTGAAAAAGAAGTAAATCATTTAAAAAAATAAAACAAAGTCTTTAAAGAGACAGAGTACAGACAGTCATAGATTAAAAGGAGTAAAGATAATAAATATTAAGAAGTAATAGAGTAAAAACTAATAAGATTATTACGTTTACTAATGTAAAGATGGAATATACACAGAGAGTCTGGATTATGTATATTATTGTGTTTTCTTTTAATTTTTTGATTGTGAAGGATCTAATTGCAGCAAAATATTTCATTGTATGGGCTGCTATGCTAAACCTACATATATATTTTAAAGGTATCTTGATTTCAGAATTTGGGTCTAAGGATATGTAACTTTGGAAAAGAGGTTCTTCTTTTGTTTCCACAGAGGATGAAAACCTGTGGAATCCTTTCAGACTAATGTCGTTTGATGAACCAAAATCCCCTGAAAAGTCACTTTGAACACCCTCAAAAAATTACTTCGCACAATAAACATCAGGAAGTAGTTTTTAGAGAACTATGTACAAATTCGCTAAATGATTGTTTATAAATGTTTCTTTACATTTAAAGGGGGATGTGCAATAGAGATGGATATTTTGCATTGGTATGGATCTTGGTCTATTGATACAAATTTAAGGTCAATTTTGTTATACTGTGTATATGTATTTCTGATCATGATGAAGGTATTATATGTGCAGCTCATTTAGAAATGTAATGTATAATAAAGAAATATAGGTTAATAGGGAGTCATCTATAATAGTGAGGCTCATAGTCATGTTAGGTTTTCTAGATATATAAATATATATTTTAGTTAGATAAATAATCTTCAAACCTTTCAAAGACCTTCAGAATATGGCATTTAAAATGTTTTAATAACTTAGGACTTTTCATTACAATGAGACACCTCTGTTCCTGGCAGCACCAATCTACTTCAAGAGGAAGATGGGCATTGAAGAGGCTCCTTATAGAGTTTGTTAGCCATTTGGTCAAGAAACTGCTCTTGTCTAGACTGCTTCATGGTATGCTGTAGAAACTGGACATGCAGGACCCACAGAGAAATGACTACTGAACTTGTCTAAAGGTGAGATGATCCTCCAGAGTTCCTGCTTTATGAAAGAGTCTGTCAGACATTCTGCAGGGTACAGAAGAAAGTGACTGACAAACTGCCAATATAGGTGGAACTGTCTTTGAAATTTCCTGCTTCATGGAAAAGTCTTCTAGATGTTATGGGCCTGTGGTCTGAAGATGGATGCCCCAATGATACAGAAGAACATTGGGTGACTGTCCAGGTAGCGAGATGTCTCTGTCAATTCTAGAATTTTGGAAGTTGCTTACAATGTACTTCCTGTTTACCTAGGTAATATTATATCCTTCTGGAGTCTTTGATGGAGTTGAATAATGTATAGTTATAATTATAATTTTCCTTAGTTATGATAAAAGATAAGGTAGATATAAATATTGTAACTATAATTCTTGCTTGATACCTGTTTTGTTGTATGTAATTTTACTATGAAAGTTAAAGCCTTCCTTTTTGTTTAAACAGAAAAGGGGAAATGGTATGGGAGATCCTTCTATGTGTTGCTTTTATTGGTTAATGAATAAAGAAACTGACTTGGCCTATAGCAAGGTAGAACTTAGTTAGGCGGGGAAAATTAAACTGAATGCTGGAAGAAAGAGGCAGAGTCAGAGAGAAGCTATGTAGCCCTACTGGAGACAGATGCCAGAACTTTACCTGGTAAGCCACAGTCTCATGGAGATACACAGATTACTAGAAATGGGTTAAATTGAGATGTAAGAGTTAGCCAAAAAGAAGTTAGAGCTAATGGGCCAAACAGTGATTTAATTAATACAGTTTCTGTGTGGTTATTTCAGGTCTGAGCTGCTGGGCAGTCAGGAAGCAAACAAGTTGCTTCCTATGACAAGCTATCACTTACTAAGGATATACATTAAAAATTGCCACATCTTTTTTGTTTTTGTATATGTGTGCATATCTATGTGAGTGTCTGCCACATACCTGTAGGTCACCAAGGAGGCTGGAAGACAGTCTTGGATGCCCTAGAGCTGGAGTTACAGGGAGCTGTGAACTGCCTCAGATGGGTGCTGGGAATAAAATTCAGGTACCCCAAATGAGGGGCAAATGTTCTTTAGTACTGAGCCATTTCTCTAGCCCCAAATTAACATTTCATTAAAGGCAACTATGAGTGAATCAAGGCCTATCATCAGAAGAAGCCCGGAACTTATTTTAAATTACCTCGTGCACATCTGAAAAAGTCAAATTATTGTTTAAGCCCCTCAGACATTACACCACTAATCCTTTTCTAATGATCTCATCCTAAGAAATAGCATCAGCAGGGGGACTGTTGAGCCTCCCCTCCCCGTAACGACATAATGAGCAGATTTGGGTATTTACATAATAACTTAGGATGATTTCAGAGCATTTTAGACAAAATATACAGCCACTTAGATGGATGCCAGGGCAGCCATCTCGGCACTCGTGGGAATTAAGTGGAGATGGAAGTGGAAAGAGCAAAAGTCCGGGAGGGTTTGGGTGTGTCCCCCTTGGTTTAGGCTCTTACATGCCCTTGGTTTGCAGTGAGATGTCATGGTTAAGAAACTGGGTTCACAGAAAACACAAGCACCAAAGCTTTGAGTGAAATATAAAAAGAAATTGATTGGCGCTAGAAGCAACTAGGTTCCAGAAATGGTTTTGAAAACGGCTAGTAATTGTCATTGAGCCTAATTTGACACTACTTACCATGTTGTTCATTTCTGATGCATGTGCTGCCTTCCTTTCGTGTTTTACTTCTGTGACGTTTCTTTAAACTTCATGAATTGAACGCTAGGGTTACTTTTACCTGAAGACATTTGCACCCAAGCTTGTTATGTTCTTTGCTCCTCTTTATTCTTGGGAATCATTTTCTTGCCTTTTTCTCTGCAGCCCCTCTTTTGTAAGGTCCTTCACTGAATGACTGTTGGAACTATAACAATGGCTCTTGGGCTCTTCCTGTTTAAAAGCGTGTTAATCTCACTCACATTTGTCAGAGAGCTCTGCCGGGCTTAGAATGGTTTTGTCTCCCTTTGTTGCTGTTGAGCCCGCTGACTTTGGTTATTCTGGAGACTCACTGTGAAGTGCCCCTGCGAATGTGACCTTCATGGACTTCTCGAGTCACAAGATAACTGTCACACATCAACTCGGGGCAAGTTCCATTCCTTGTCTGAATATTTTCCTTTGGTTTTACCTGCCTGCATCTGCCACTTGGAATTTTATCATCAGATTGCTCTGAGATTTCCACTGAAGTCTATACCTCTTTATTTATATTTTGCATGTTAGAGTGAAGTTCAGCCATAATCCCTTTTAAATATAAATGTAATTAGATATTTCACACACACACACACACACACACACACACACACACACACACACACACACACACACAGAGAGAGAGAGAGAGAGAGAGAGAGAGAGAGAGCTAAGGACAAAGTTACCTACTCCAGGCTCTTTCTCAGGTATACTTTATGTTTCTGTTTGTTTGTTTTTTAAGGCTAAGTGTTAAAGAGTATTTTCCGTCCCTGTCCCCACAGCCCACAACTAGGGTTTTATATACAGGATGAAAGATGAAATGCTTTCAACAAGGCAAAAAGACTGTCTATTTTGAAATGACTCCCTTTGCCTGGAATGTGCTGACATCTTCACAGACTTACCAGCAAAAAGTCCACCGAGCTTTTAGAATTCTGTAGAAGAAAATATCTAATGTAAGTCTTCTCTTCAAGCTCGAAGACTGCTGACTTAACCTTTCCTTCTTAAAGCTGTCATTTTATAATATAATAAAGCCCTCAGGATGGGCAACAAGCTCACCAACCCTGAGGTTATCAGCAGAAAACTAGAGTCTGCATATATGTCTCTGCCTATATTTGTGTGTCTGTGTGTGCACATGAACCAGTGAGGAGGGGGATCTGTTGAGACATGGGACGCTGACTGCTGCCTCAGTGGAGAGGAGACAGGGAACACCCACTGCCTTGTGGAGATAAAGCCTGCCCAGGGTCATCTCTAGCAGAACAGGCAGGGATTGATAACTAATCTCCCATCTACTTCCTTGTGTTCCCGTGGGGGTCCCCATTATGTGTGGGCTAATGATCTGGAGGAGGGCGTTTCTAATCCACTAATGACTTGGAGTTACATTAACTTTGAGGGCTTAGATCATCAACATGAAATGAAAAAAGGATGTACATTGTGTGAAATTTCTATGGCAGCTGCGACACGTTACCACCATGTAAGGCTTAACACAGCCTGACAGGGGTTTGTTAGGCTAGTGACGGGACAGGGCAGACTGCAGCCCTTTGCCTTGTCCCTTCCGGCAGCCACGGAACTCAGCTGGATCGTGCACAAAGTTGGCTGTTTCGGGAGAACTGGAGAGAAATTAACAGGGAAGTGTCAAACTCGCCCCCCTCCTCCCAGTGCCATTCCCTCTCTTGACTATCTATAGCTGGGAAAACTTCTCTCATTTGAAAGATACTTATGATTCCCCAGGAGGCACAAGTCAAGGCAGGGTTCCCATCTCAAGGTCTTCAACCTCAGCCACATCTATAGCTCTCTTCTACCAAGTAAGGTGAAAGACATATTTATAAGATTAAGGGATTAGAACAGTGATTCTCAAGCAGAGAAGCAGAGATACCCCCAACTGTTTCATTAGAAGCTCATGGCATAAGTGCCCTTCTGGGCTTGGTCCAGAGAACCCATTTAGGAGAACAGGTGCCAGAGTACTCGCTTATGAGCCAATGAGTTAATATTCATTGTTTGTAGTTCAAAATCAAAAGTCAGATAAATTATTTCTTTGGGTGATGATGTGTCCAGGGAGGAGATATTAAAAGAGGTGAGTACATAGCCTCATGGTTAGAGGGAACCAGGAGATCCCTAAGAATACTTGACAAGTCATGTTTGTGAAATCATCTTAAAGCATACTCAAGGGGTCTAATGAGGAACAATGGAATAAGGTAAGTATTACTTCATTTTGATCAGATACAAAAGTGAAAACTATTGAGACTGGGACCATGGAAAGTGGAAGAATATTCCTTTAAAGATACCCTAGTTCTAAGCTCCAGAACCTGTCACCATATCACCTCTGACTTTGGGGGACTGTGGTAGAATATATTATAGCTTCTATGTATGAGAGAGACTTGGAAGATGCATTGAAGGATTTTGAGAAGTGGTTGGGGAGACTGCCCCCAAATGCCTGTGTGAGTTGAAAGAGGGGGGCAGAAGCATGCAGAGTCCAGGAGATAGCACCAGACACACAGGGCCAGTGGTGCTGACCTTCAACACAGAGGGGGCACCAGGAACAGGAATGTGAGCAGCCTCTAAGAACTGGAAAGGCCAAAAAGTGGAGAGTACCCAGGAGCCTCCAAAAATGAAGCCTTACCAATGTCCCATTTAGATTTTCACTCAGAGTGACCTAGTCTTGGACTTCTATCCTTCAATGCAACTTTTTCAGACAGATTCTGTTTTGTCTGTTTGGTTTTTTGCTTGTTTTATGAGACAAGGAATTTCTGAGTAGCCCTGGTTGTCTAGGAACTTGCTCTACAGACCAGGCTGGCCTCAAACTTACAGAGATCCCCCTACCTCTACCTTCCAAAGTACTGAGATTAAAGGTGTGCACTACTGCCTGGCCTAGACAGATTCTGACTGTGTAGCTCTGGCTTGCCTGGAACTTGCTGTGTAGATCAGGCTAGTCTCAAAGACAAAGAGGCTGGCTTGCTTCTGTCTCCCAGGTGCTTGGATTAAGGATATACACCATCATGTCAACATTTGTGCTGTTTTAAGATAATAGGTTTGTGGTAATTTGTTGTGGGATTGGCAGGTCTGGATGCAGGACAATGTGGTTTTGAGAGTTTGTGTCTTGTGATGGAATCTCATGCTGAATGACTGACCCCTTATATTACAACTTAAAGAATGAAAGAATAAATGAATATATAAACTGTGGGACAATTGTCTCATCCTTGAACATTTAAGATGATGACAGTTCTTTGCTGTGCTAAAGCATTTCCCCCTTTCATGAGCTTCTTTTGATTAAGGAACAGATACCCAAAGAACGCACAAACACTCATGGTCTCCTTATATATAAACACGCATATATACAGGCATATAAACAACTCCTAACTTCTAAAGAACAGACAAGTTCTCCCTGCCTCCCTGCCTTCTTAAATTCAGTCTGAGGTTGAGGAAACAAAACACTTTGCATTTGGGGGCCGTCGTGGTCCTGGTGGGATGGTCTGGTGGGAACTGATGTTACAGCCCAGGCTGTGAAGTGTTCTAAAGCAGGTGACCTTAGACTCCTGGTTCGGGCTAATTAAGCCTCTTCTGCCTGGACGGAATGTTCTGGTTTGCAGCAGTGGTTGTGTAACTGTTTAAACCGTACACCTTTGCTCCAGGGAGCTAGCGCGATGCCTCCCCGTTCTGCTGTTTTTCTGTGAAGCATGCAGTAGGGTAGCTGTGCAGCCTTAAATGAATACGAGTATCATGAGCTCACTTTTGTCATGAAATTTCTGGGTTTGTGACCATCGAAGGGGTGAATTTTGGAGGCAGGCAGTGAGTGGAAACAGCAAGTGTTACCACTCAGAAAAACAGAAGTTCTTTCTTCTCCTTCTGGTGGGGGGGTGCTTCCTATATTTGCTGTCTAGTGAGGTGGGGACAGGAGCCTTAAGGAGTGGAAACTGAAAAGGGACAGTGGGGGGGGTCACAGGAGAAATACTGACGGAGGGGTTTTATCCCCAGAGCTGGAGTGAGAAGAGGAGAAGCTGACTATACTGGATGCCATTTATTAGATGCTCTTAGTCGGGAACTGGGCCTAATGATGAGCCGACAGAGCTTGACTGGGATCCTCCACAGGGCAGGAAAAACAAGACTCCTCCACTGTTTCAGCATTAGCTGGTACTAAGGTTTTCATGACCTCCCTGCTTTAGAATGACACTGCAACTTTTCTCATCTTAGATTGTTTAGCCTACAGCTTGCCTAAGGAGATGAAGTTCCCGAGAAGAGAATGATGTTTTCATTTGGGGCAAGTTGTTCAGTTTGTCTGTGATTCAGATTTGCACCCGTAACGTAGGGGGATAAGAATGCAAGGCACAAAACGTTGTCTTGTGAGGGCTTAGCAAATTGTACATGCAAAGCACACAGGGTATTGCTAACCCCAGAGTACACGTTCTATAAAAAGCTACTCTCGTTGTTGGTGATACTCATATATGTCGGAAATAAGGCTAAATACTCCGGAACACAGAATCCTGCCCGGTATACTGCTGCAGCTTCTCACAGGGAAAGACCCAGAAATAAGAATAAAGAATCTCTGAGGCTGTGGATCCATGATGGAGCAGTTGTCTAGAGTGTACAAGGCTCAGTATTTAATTCTACTGCCACAAAGGAAACCAAAAGCAAAACTATGAATGCTGTTAAGACTATAAACAGGGTAGAACATATTACCTGCTGGACCTGGGAAGGTTTGGTTCATAAGGAAGTAGTTCTCTATCCTCTGAGTTCAGAGTGAAGAAATGTAGGGTAAGTAGGTGTTCAGGAGACTGATGGTGGGAAGGATATTTCAGAGAGAATTGTATGAATTTCCTCTCTGCTCTGTTGCACACTCTCACAGAGGAGACTGACTACAAAGCCTGACACACAGACGTGGAGTATCTGTAGACCTAAGTAGACTGCACACCTTAGCTGCCTCCTCACTTTCGTTCCTACAGACATGGGGTATCTGGTAGACCTAAGTAGACTGTTTGCACACCTTAGCTGCGACCTTGCTTTGGTTCACAGAAAGTGAACAAATAGAGACCTGGGCATGCTTAACAGAGAGGAGAGCATTTACAAAAACCATTCAATGTCTGCAATCGCAGGGTTTACCAGGAAGACAGGGAGACCCAGCATCCAAGCCCCACCTCGCCTAGTCGTCACATCTCTGCCAGTCCCTGCCTTTACCAGCAGCAGTGCCAGAGGCAGGACAAGAAGGGAGCCCCAAGAAAAAGGGCCCTACTGCAGATGTGAGAGGAATAAGGCCCAACACTTGCTCTGTTATGGTACCTCCATGCCTCTGACCAGCCTTTTCCTTCCTTTGGTGAAAACTACTGATTTTTGTTGGCTGTAGGTAGCACATGGAACATCAATTAGGGTGGAACTCTATGTCTCTATAGTGTCTTCTTGATGGGGGCACCTAAGTCTGTTTTGCACTTAGTAGGCACTCAACAAATACTAGTTGAACTAAGAAGTGTTGTCTGACCTGAATAGAGGCTCTTCTTGGGATTTATTTGGATTGTAAGTTATATGAAGGTAGAGCCCAGGCTTGATCTGCTATTAGGATATTCTTGGAGCTAGGAAGTGGTCAGGAGGTACTAAATGTATTTAAATCACTTATACCCAAGTTTTGGTATCTTCTTTCTCCTATTTCTAATGAGTAGCTGGTAGTGAACACAGTTGTGCTTACTCTGTATACGAAGCACAAATGGACGTGGTGAGTGAGTGGATGGGTAGATTAACGTTAAATAAACACATCACCAGATGAGTGAATGAACAGGTAGATGGGTAGGTGGGTTGACAGATGGGTAGTTGGACGGATGGGTGGGTAGATGAATGGGCAGATGGGTCTGTGAATGAATGATGGCTGAATGAGTGAATGTACATATGTTTGTATTAATGCACTGGATAATTACTGATGCGCCACTTTTCTAGGGATGTTTTCAGCTGTCATAATATTCCCACAGCTGACTTCATCTGTGAAGTGTGCATCATAGAGTAAAGCTAAACACGCAGCTGCAGGTGTGTCTTTCTTATTTCCTAATGCAATGAGGAGACGCTTGTGAGGAGAGGGGGCTAGGTGAGGACTATATCCTTCCAGGTGTATAATGAGATTCCTTGAAACTACCCCGGGTACACGATCGTGTTTAATCCTCACAGCAATTTGACGAAACAAGTGTTCTTATTACCACCAAATTGCAAGCACTTAATGAAGTGGAATCACTTGCTCAGGAAATTGCCGAGTGAGGACTTGAACCGAGACTGTACTAATTTAGAAGCCTGGGCCCTTGCCTAATATACAGAGCCAAGAGATATTAGTGTATAGGTGACCAGGAGGCCTCTGAAATGGGAGTGGCTATCTTTGAACCCAGTGAGGCCACTAATCTCTTGTGCTGGCAAATCACTTAATTTGCCTTCTCAGTTTACTCTTTATTTTAATGGAGGTAATCAGATCTTCGTAGCAGGACTCCAGTGAAAAATCATGGCTATGTAGAGAAAGCTTTGAGGTAAAGATCTGGAGGGAGGAGTATAGAGTACTATTGAGCAGGAATGAAGAGCTGCACCTTGTTCTGTCTCAATGAGATGCTTGTAATAGTCTGTGTTTTTGTAGAATATTTCATCCTTATCACCAGAGACTCCTAACTGGTCAAGGTCCTGAGTATAAGTGACCACTGAGTGCTCAGTAGTGTAGGACATCTATACTATTCCTTCTAAGGCTCGAGGAATATCACAGGAGAGGGGGCAGTGAGAGAGCTAAAAGACGCAATGGACGCTGTGAGATGCCCTCCTGGACATGGCTTATCTGTTGCGCTCACAAACTGTAGTACCTGTGCTCACGTGCATGAGACTTGCACACGATTGGGCCTATCAGCATTCCATCCTAGATGTGGGCGTGGCTCATGTGGCCTCACCCTATCCCATGGTGCTATTGGAAGTTAATGGCTTCTGGGAAAGGAGGAGTAGTTTCCTTCAGTGTTGTAGCCACTGTTAAGTTGCCCATATTCCATTAAATAGTCCTCCGCCACCCGAGGTCATGCAATCAACCCGACTGAACTCAGTGGGTCTCTCTCTCACACACAGAAAAGCCATGAAGGCCTGAAAGGATGACTCAGTGGTTAGGAACACACACTGCTCTTGCACAAGACCCAAGATCAGCTCCAAGGACCTGTGTTGGGTGGTTCAAAACTACCTGACATTCTAACTCCAGGGTTTGACATTGTTGACCCCTGAGGGCATCTTCAGTCACATGAACATACACACACACACACACACACACACGTGTACACACACACACACCCTTAAAAATTTTAAGAAGTGAATCTTTAAAGACATAAAAATAGGAAGGAAATTATTGGGAGGAAGGATTTTAGCAGGAGTAGAAGGGTTATAGGATGGTGGTGAATATGACCAAAATATATTATGTGCATGCATGAAATTATCAAAGAATAAATGTATTTTAAAAATCAAACCAGCATCTACTAATGAATTCTGGAGAGGAAGTGGAACTCAGTAAATAATTTCCAGATTTAATTTTTACTTGCTTATTAAACAGTGTTTTTAGCACTATATTATTCTAAAAGAAAACTGCTGCCATGAATTGATAATGGTGGCATTTAAATACTTTTGGGACATCAGAAAAGAAAGCACGTCATTGCCATGGACAAGATGTGGGAAAAGAGCATCTCTCTGAACTCATGGGTCCTTTCGTCCCAGGTGGGGTATTTTGGTGCAACTTTTTAAAACACTTAATTTTAAATGACACATAGAAGCAGTGTGTGTTTATGTCCCCATACCTCTTCTGTCTCAGGCAAGTGCTACCATGCACTGATATGGGCTCTTTCATCCATCCTTTTGTTTGTCAACTACTTATGGGGTACTGGGTACTATTCCAGCAGTGAGACATACTTCCTCCTAGAGAGACTCAGTGAAGAAACCACTCTTCTAAGTGACTCAATCAAGAAAAAAAAAGGTAAAAGAAATGAGGAAAAGCATTAGGAAATGGAGACAAGCCAGGAACCTGTCTAGGTAGGTTGAGAACAAGAAATCTGCCTCAGGAGTGGATTTAAGATGAAATCTGAGCACCAAGCAGGAGTGAATGAGGCTTGTTATGGCTGAGATCTGTGCTCTGTGGGACACCGAGTGGGGTGAAGAGCAAAGCCCGATCCCAGGGGCCCCACTCTGGCCAAGGCCATGGACAAACACACCATATAGTTTCAGGGAAGGGCTCCAGGTGCTGCGGACAGAGAGAGAGGTGGCAGAACTCATCCCTGGACAGGTACTGGGGAAGCTGAACCACCTTGAGAGCAGGATAATACACAGAAAGCAGTGATAGGGAGGGCAAGGCAAAGGATATCTCCGGGAAAGGCCAAGATTGCGGAAGAGAGTCCGACTGACAAAGCAGAAGTAGTATTTCAAATCTGGAGGTCAGTGGGAGTCTGGTAGAATGGGCCTTGCATGGTGAGGTTTACATGAGAGAGACTTCATACAGCAGGAGAAGGCTGAACATGGGCTGGATGGGAGGCCAAGAGCCACATCAGGAACTGACATAGAAGTATCGGGGACCCAGGTCAGAGAGACAGGCAAACGAGAACGGCCTTAAAGACAGGTGGTTGGTGACCTGAGTGGGAGGCCACAGACAATGGTCAGAAAAAAAATTACTTTGCTCATGAAACAGTGACGGCAATATTCTTGCAATAGTGAGTTACTTGACCAACTGCCCCAACTTCGGGGCTTCACACCCCGCACCCATAGTGTCCGGTGAAGCACCAAGCATCAATAGGTCCTAGTGGATCGATCGGCTTTGAGTTTCCAGACATCCGGTTATGGCCCGTTTCTTGTGTTCTGTAACATTTATTAACTTTCAGCGTGATCGTCCCCAAATTAAACAGTGAGTGACATTTAGGTGAAGTTGGGATCTCTTGTCATTTCTCATGTCCCTTCTTGAAGTTGGGATCTCTTGTCATTTCTCATGTCCCTTCTTGACATAGAGCTTGGGAGAGCCCACTCTGACTGTGTGTGATTTGTTTTCGGGAAAATGTCTTTTCAAGTCTTTTGCCCATTTTATTTGGTTGCATATTTTGGTTTTTTTTTTTATGGTGAGGAGGTGGAGGAGTTGCTTACATACTCCAGACTTAAATTTCTTGTCAGATATTTGTTAAGAGCACTCTCTTTCAGTTTGCATCTTAGACCCCAGGAGTCTATGAGGGTACAGGAGAAAGATGGTGAAGTTTCAAGGAGGTTGTATTTGAAAGGCCAGAATGCACCTCCTTGAGATTGTTTTGTTTAAATGCCCACCCTGTCGCTCTGTCTCAGTGTCTCTGGTCTCTCTCTGTTTTATCTTTCTCTCTCCTCCATGTCTGGTGTATGTGTGCGTATACACATGCGCATGTATGTGTATCTGGTGTATGTGTGCGTATACACATGCGCATGTATGTGTATGCATGTGCATGCATACACATGTGTATGGGGTGCACTGTCCTGTGCAAACACATGTGGAGGCCAGAGGTTGACGCCAGGTGTCTTTTTCAATTGTTTCTCTTCTTTATGTTTTGAGATGGGGTCTCTCACTGAACTGGAGGCTTGCTGTTTCCGTTAGTCTGGCTGGCCATGAAGCCACAGGATGTACCTGTTTCTACCCCTCAGCCCTGTGGTTACAGGCTTGTGCCAGCCCTGGGGTACAGACTTGTGCCACCACACTCAGATTTTACTTGAATGCTAGAAATCTGAATTCAGGACCCTTTGCCGTTGCAGCAAGTGTTTTACCCACAGAGCCCTCTCTCCAGCCCACGTTTCTACATTTAAGAGAACAATACCCTGACTGTAATCAAGACTTAAGCATCTGGGCCACAATTGTACTCTACTGTCCACATTTTAGGGTGTGTCCAGATGCTGAAATTTGTAAATATTCTGTACCATCCTGTTAAGAACGTGACAAATCTATCATAAAGTAGTTTATCGGAATAATGTGCAGCAGATATGTTTCTTTAGCCATTCGGGTTTTCACTTGCCTTGAATCAGACCTGACTGTGGTGTTTTGAACTCTGATACTTATATTTTATTGTATTATGCTTTGGGGTAATGTCTCAACTTTATAGACAACTGTGAGCCACAGACATATGGATGCTGTTGTTGTTTCTAAGGTAGAGAAGGCGTCAAGGACTTCCTCCAAACTATCACACAGGCAAGTTCTGACATGAGAAATCACACTGGGAACCTGAAGGAATGAAAAGAGGTACTTCTCTAGAGACCTGGCTTGCTTTTATCTAATAGATTTGTTGAATACGGCAATGAGCATATTCTCCTTTTATACGTCTTAGGTGAAGCTTGGAAATACAGGGTAATGTGGACTTCCTCTGATTTAATGATTTTCCTGCCTAGACTTTTTCATTGATGTTTAATTGCATCATAAATAAATACATTATGGTCAAACTTTGAGTTCTACAGAACAAAGTAAGGCATAACTACTTAAAGATCGGTGAAATTGTCCTGGGCAATGAGATACAATAGCTGGGATGTCACAAAGATTTTCTATTTAGAAAGACAGATTTGCAAGTTATATCACTGTAAATGACAGTTGACGCTTTGGTGGCAGACAAAGTCCATACAAGATGGTGGCAAAAGCAAGAGACAGAACCCAGGCATGCACAGCAGAAGAAAGCAGAGGCCAAGCAAAGAAGACCGAGAAAACAGATGAGGGGAACAGAAGGCTGTGTGAGAGTCTTGTCTCTAAAGATGGGGGGCGCAGAAGGGGGGCTCCCGGTGTCAGCTCTTCTGGAATTCAAGAAAGAGGATGCTGGAGGTGGGAATGTGGGCTTTGCTGGCAGCTTTAGGAAGTGAAAGATGTGGCTTGAGGACAGAGTCCACACTATGAGGAAGCAACTTAAAATACAGAAATGAGAAGAGGGAATTAGTAAAGGATTAACCTTGAAGAGGTGGAAAAAAGGAGATGCACCGTGGAAGGGAAAGGTTTAGCCTTGAATCAGAAGAGACACCTGACACGCTGTTGTACTTACTGTGCAGACAGAAGGAATTGCACAGCGCGGCAGAGGCTGGACCGTGGCTCCGACACCATTTTCCTATCTCCTTTAGGTATAGCTAGATGATATATCTGCTTAGATAGACATAAGTGTGTGTGTGTGTGTGTGTGTGTGTGTGTGTATAATTAGAACTTTGCTATAGCACCCAGTCATGTAGTTGTGTACCATCCATAGAAACATGAGTAGAGATGGTGTGTCCTTTATAAAAATCCCCATGCCCATTCCACTAGCTTTCATACTCAGGCAGGTAGGGAAGGTGGCCTTCAAAGAGACTTTGGGGGCCATACGGTGAAGACTGCAGAGTCCTCTTCAGCCTGGGTTCCTCATTGACTTTACTGAGTTACTCCCTCTGCTTTCAGACCCATTATCTCCTTGTTCTCCGTCAAAGGCTCACGGTGAAGATGAAGCTAGAACAAATATAGGAAAACACTTCCAAGACACTAGAAGCTCTCCTGTATAATTGTATGTGCTACATGGAGACTTCAGGTTCCTGACCGCTCCCAGAAGGCGTACCTTCCGGCTTCCCACCTGTCTGGTCTCTTCTTAACATCTACCTGTCCTGCCTTATGCTCCTATAAGTTACAAACCTACTGTCCCCCACTCACCATCCGCCAACGTTATGACTGTATTTAAAATGAAGACCTAACAGCATGTAATGTATAAGCCTTCTGCTCCTGTATTTGCTTGTATGTTGGTCTATCTTCACTCATTCTCTCAGCCAATGAATCATTATTGATTTGTAATTCTGTTCCAGATTCTTTACTTATGAAGAAACATGCATAGTCTTTTCCCTCATGACCTAAAGTCTTTAAGAGGAGTCAAATAATTAGATGGCCATAATAGAATAGGTCGCAGGAGGCTTATAGAAACATGGAAGAGTGACATCTAAAGCCAAATTTGTGACATCTTAGAAGCTTCCTGAGAGAAGAAACAGAAGGATCCCTCTTCCACAGAAAGCACCCCTTCCTTGTACATGTGTCCACAAAAGGAACCACAGCTCCATCTGGCCATTTTAACCTTCTTTAAGGGTTTGCTATTGGTGGTGGGGGAAGACTGCAAAGACTCACTTTCTCCTATCTTCCCCTTTGCTGAAAATGACAATGGAAGACTCAAAAAAGTGCTGGTAAGTGGTAGAGGAGAGGCTGGGTATCTGCTAATGTAGTTCCTGACCCTGGAGGACTGGCTCATTGACCCAAACACCTATGACAACAAGAGCCACCTCTCATCCTGACCCAACCCAGCACCAAAGAGCACCAGATCTTAGGATCTCTCACAATCTCACAATCACCAGAAGAAGAGGCAGCCCTTGAGCGTCTAGTCCCAGCAAGGCTCCTGTGTAGGTCAGAGGGGCTTGTGACCATGGGCCCCCTTAAGACCAGCATCTGAGAGCAGGGCCCCGGCTCACACTGTTGGCATTGAGCTGCCTTGAAGCCTGGCTCCTCGGCTTTTGGCTAGATTGTAGAACACAGAACAAAGAGTTATTTGTATCCAGACTATGAGTTCAGTTGAAAGCTTTTGTATGGGCTTTTTGTCCCTGAATCCTCGTGGCAACCTGGGCGCACTCCCAGATGTGAGGGACCTGTTGTCCAGATGTTTCTCTGGGCAACCCTCAGAACTGGGTGGGCCTAGAGAAGGCCCCACACAGAAACATTTGTCAGTTTCTAGTCACCTGTTGAACAGAACTGGAGGCTCTCTCCAGGGCAGGTCTGTGAGCCAGGACAGTTTTAGAAAAGAAAGAGGTGGGGAGGAGAGAGAGAGAAGAGAAGAGGAAAGGGAGAGAGAGAGAAAGGAAGGAAGGAAGATAGAGAAATAAAGGGAGGGAGGGAAGGAGAGAGAGAGAGAGAGAGAGAGAGAGGGAGAGAGAGAGAGAACAATTTGCGAAGGATTCGGTGAAAGCCTGGCAAGCCCACCTGGTTTGTTCTCTGATCATCTCTACTTTTGTGGTGGTGATTCTTCTAGATGGAGCACAAGTCCTTGGTTGCTTTGATGAAACATTTTATATGAAGGTGCCCCTGGCTGATAAGTAGAATACCCCTCCCTTTAATAGAAGCAAAGCTATTAACTAGTAGATTTTTACTTTTAACCACCTGTACTTTCTTGAAAAAAATAAAAGAACTTTCTCCCTGAGGGAATAGACAGTTTATTGTGACTAAATTCAGGAGATGTTAAAGTATCCAACATAGATGTGCTTTATTGCTCGTCAAGGGTCTGGTTCAAAGCTTCTCACACAGTAGAGACACAGTTTGTGTTGGTTCCCTCCTTACATTTTCCCCTTTCTGAGTTACTGATAAAGAGTCTGAGGAATCTGCAGTGGAGTGGTCCGGTATTGGAAGATATGGCCCCCTGCATGACTATCTCTCCACGTGAGTCATGTTTGTGGAGACCTGTCTGTGGCATGCTTATCTTCTTGTAGAAACTGGAGGAGGAACTCAGCTTTGGTGTGTCAGAGGCAGACTCTGTTTCTGACTTTAGGTATACCTAAGTCAAGTGATGGTGTGTTCTTTAAACCAGGTGCTGCCCAATCTGCAGTGGTCTTGGAGTCTCCTGGGGCCTATGACAAACTGCAGGTTCCATGTGGATAGCTTGGCTCTGATTTGAAATATTTGGAGCAGATATGCCAAGAAATGTCATATGTGAGCCAAGTAGCTGATGACTATGCATGCTGACAGGGAAAAGAGAGGCCCGAGACTGGGAATAAAATGGACTGTCATGTTCTCTTGTCACGACAGGGTGTGGCTGTTCGTTCAATGGGCCAGGTGCCAAATGCTAAGTGATATTCATTTCTTCCACGCATGCCAAATGATGCTCCCTAGCCTCTGTTTTAGGAATTAGGAAAGATGCAAGAAAGAGCTCTTGAGCCAAGAAATGGGTGAAAGCAAACAGACAAATATAGATTAGCCATGAGGTATGGAACTAAATGGTGGGATAATGTGTTCTGAACCCACTGTGCAATAAACTGGACGAGTCATGGCATACCTAGGGTGACGAGCACCTCCCACCTTTGACTGAGTACTTCCTGAGCCATGGTTTTTGTCTGACACTTACTATGTAAACTTATCACAGCTGTCCTCTGAGGTAAGAGTAGGGACTTTGGTTGTTGAGAGACTCTGTGCAAAGTTGGCCAGTTAATAACTAGAAGAACTGAAATGTCATGCCTATGCCTTACTGATAGCTATACCATGCAGTCTCTCTAGCAAGGAACTCTGTCACACACTGAACACCTACTACCTGTGGAGCTCACTTAATTGAATGCTCTTAACATTTCCAAGACAGCCAGAACACAGGCAGGAGGACCTATGAGCGCTCATTGGTCTCATACACACTGTCTGGATCCCACCGCTCCATCAATTAGCCCGAAACTGCACAGTGAGCAGGTATAGGGGGGATTGGCTCCTGCAGCTTTCTTCCTGCTTGCCAGGGCTTGTCTCCTCTAGCCTCATCGGTTTACCAGAGTGTTCCCTGTGCAGAGAACAGTTTGTCTTGAGTGTCGCTATCTGCCTCCATTGATAGCTAATGCTGCAGAGGTGGCTGTTGTATCAGTTCAGTGCTATGATGGAGGTTGCAGTGTACACTGTCAACCAACTTCAGAAAGGATTCTGTTTCAGACTCTGGGGAGGCAAAGTGGGGGCTTGGAGAAAGCAGCTGGCTGTTGGAGCAGGAACTGGGGCTTCTCAGCACTTCACACTCCATTTACCAGCCCTCTGACTCACCCAGCACACGCCCTTCTTCACTTCCTTTCCTAAAAACAGTGGTAGTTTGTGCCACAAGAAGCATGGTTACTCCAGCATTGGCCATATTTCATGAGCAGTCCTGGACACCTTGACACAAAACAAGATTGACTATGACAGAGCCTTAATCAGAACACAGTTTGTGTGTTACAAATCACTTTTTGGTGTCAATTGCAGATTTCTTATTCCTTCCTTCCTTTCTTCTTTATTTTTCATTCTGTTCCTTTTACTAGGTCTACCAAAAACAGGAAGTCAAATGTATAAATGTTCTTCCTGTGAATCAAGATAAAAGCCACTCTCTTCTGATCCCAAGTTGCTCTCCAGGGCCGCGTGTTCCAAGCTCCCATGAGAAGTGAGTACTTCGTGCTGGACCCTGTGATGCAGAATTGGGAGGTGGGCCTGCTCCTAATGGCCCTAGAGAGCTAAGCCTCGGAGGCCCCGCAGCGAACCACAGTGGCAAAGAATGAACCTCAATCTAGAGCATCCTAAATCAGATGGCAAGAGGTGCTGACCAGCAGGTGATGCTTTGCACCCTTTAGTAGTAGCTGAGGGGAATAGCAGTCCTAGACCTTCTGAAGAGCAAGTGGGAAAGGTGTTCCTAGGGAGTGGGGTTGAGGGTGGGCCCATTTTGACACCTTGTGCTCAATCAAAAGCACATGGACAGTTATTCCATGGGTCACTCAGCCTTTCTAATTCACCTGACTCCCAGGTTACGAACTTTCAATTGGTGATGTACACTTCAATTTTCACTGGTGAGTCAGGGTTCCAAATTGTTTCATGATGGCGCTGGGGTATAGGGAAAGATACTTCTCTGTGTGTTCAGGAGACAGTCACTTGCCAGCCAAGAGTCACTCTGCACCCACTTGGTAAGACATCCCTTGTGTGACTTCTGGAGCCTGCATATGCCTGCTTCTCCACAGGGAAGAGCAAGGATGAGCGAGACTGTGTGTGCAAAGAAGTTTGACAGTCTGGGGAGAAATCCCTTCCAGATGGAGAAGGTATTCTATCACGATCCTATCCCCCAACATGGCTCATGGATACTGAGGACTCCCTGCCCTGGCAGCTGTGCCCAAACCTGCCTAGTGGCCAGTCACTCTTAGGCTACCATTGTCTACCTGGAGGCTGTGCTCACTTCAGGCTGAAGGTTCCTTCATGGTTCTTTTTCTTGTGAACACATTAGACTTCCTCTCTGCAGCTCTCCAGCTTAGCGTTGCCCGCTCTCATGCTCTGAGCCAGCTCTTGTGGGTGACTCACGAAGACCAGTGTTGTTTCACTGTTGCTCTGGTCGTCCCTGGCTGTATTTATCTCTTCATGTTTTCATCCAGATTGCATTTGAGGGCCTCCTGCATGCCATTCACGGTGAACTGTGTTGAAGACACAGGAAGAAAATCTATACTTCACATCCTCCGGTAGCTTTAAGTTCAGGATGTGCGGCCTTAAATCAATCTATGCCACAAATGCATATGACCAAATGGCAAGTATGAGTCAAAGTAATTATCTCACACTGCAGGGACTTCCACCTGCCTGAACAACTTGCTTTGTTTCCCACTAGATCTGCAAGTTATGCTGAGCCCAGCTCTCCCTTCCTCTAAGTCTCTGTTCTCCCTTGCCTATGTGGATGTGACTGCCTTCTCTTCCCCTTGCTCTTCCGAGGCTGGAAGTGGCTGTCATGTCCCATTATTCCCATTAAGATCAGACCTGACCTTGCGCCAATCTCTCCGGATTATTCCACTTTCTCAATGTTTTTACTGGGGTTAGTGAAGGGACTCTAGCCGGCATGGCAGACATGGCAAACATGGCTCTGTCAAGCCTTGCCCTTCCCCCATTTCCTCTGCCTTGCTACAAACAGATTACATTCCTAAAGTTAGCGATCAGGGGAATGGCCACTTCCTCCCCAGGAGGCTGACTACCAGAGGCCAGCTATCGAAGTATTGAAGTGCATCAATTCAAAGCCCCCTTTGGCTCACCTACTTAACATGCCCAATTAAAATTAAACACCTCATCCTAACGCGGGATTTCCCCTTTTACCTTTATAAACCTCTCTTTCTCTATGGGCTGTGTCTGTCTTCTCTCTATCCAGAGGCAGTCCTTTGTCTCTCCAGGGCAGATACTCTTGCCCACTTACCTCGTTTCTTTCCCTCCCACTTCTGTCTCCTGCCTTTGTCTCTTATTCCCTGCCCTTTGTCTCTCTGTGGCAAATAAATCTCCTTTGTACCTAGAACTTGGTCTTTGGGTATCTTGAGCCTATACTGTTTCCTTTCAGTTAGAAGGCTAGAAGCCCCAGAGAATAATATTCTGCGCTTAACTGGAGAGAAAGTTATAAAGACAAATAAGTGGGGAATAATAAGTCAAATGAATATAAAAAAAGCCTGTCAGGGTGTTTGTTTTGTGTGTCTCTGTGTGTGTCCATTTAGAAAGTATTTCAATGATTTAGAATTTGCCTATAAGTTGAAAGTATTTATTCCAACCACAAATTACTCAGAATCTTTTACAGATAAGGTTAAGTCTGTAAGTATACAAAGCAGGTTCCTCCACTGGCTGCATCCATTCAATATTTGAAGCTAGGGCTATGACAAGGACCAGCCTTCCTTAGGTTTGGTATGGTTGTCAGAAAGCAAGGTGCTTTTGTGTAGCTGAGTCCTAGGTATGTACAGCCACTGGCTCCACGTTTCTGGAGAAACAGTTCTAACAGTGGCAATCCCCAGACCCCCAACTCTGGGTTAGTGTTCTAGAACTCTGAAGTCCTGTGCCACCCCCACCTTCTGACTGGAGAAGAAGGAACAGCTCACTTAAAGGACAGCCCAGCAGGGTATGCCGGAGCCATGTCTGTAGAACCAGCCCACAGTCTACTTTCCTGTTTCATGAACACTGGTTTTCCCGTTTGAAATATCTATAATGGCTTCTATTTCCTACTGCCAAACTCTGATTGACGAATGTTGATTTCGTCTTTTACCTTACTTAAGAAAAATGTCCTGGGATTGCTGCAATCACATACAGTCTGGAGGACACTGCGTGAGAATCCAGTTCCAACTGTGTACCTAATGAGTACCTGTGCATGTGACTTTAAGATATTTAATTATTTGAGAATTTCATACAATGTCTTTTGACTGTTTTATCCTCACGCCTTCCTCTATGGGGGCATAAAGTCTTGAGTTCTTTTCCTGAGCTGTCAAACAAGGCACACCTTCCTTGCTCTGCCCACATGCCCTCAAATGCAGAGAACAATGCAACGTGACTGCTCTGTTTTCTCCTTGGCACAATTCACTCTTACCCCATAAAACCCAGCTTCTTCCTCTCAGAATGTGGAGAGTCAACACAAAGTGGAAAGTGAAATCAAATGCCCCGTCTCACGGTTTGTTCAGGATTCCCTAGGGAAATTTTCAAAGCAAATGTTCTGAAACTATCTTGAGTGAGAGTTGGTATATATATATATGTGTGTGTGTGTGTGTGTGTGTGCAGACTAATTCAGACACACACATATATGCAGACTAATGAAGAAATGGAAAGGTGAGGTCTGGAAAGCTTGCAAAGTCTTGTGCCTCTCGAGACAGGCATTAGTATTTTCTCCCGCGTCAATCTCATGGCTGACGAAATGTCCCACGCAGCAAATAACCGTGTGTTGGGGGTGGGCCATCAAGCTCTCTGACACGGCTGGATATTTGTTATGCAAAAGACTTTCTGTTCGACTTGAGCTGGCTCAGGCAGGTGGTTAAAAGTAAGTATATTGGGGAAAATGTTGTCATAAGTAAACCACACACCCTTTAATGTGAATCATTTTGAAATGAGCCACGTGATAGTGATTAGTTTTTTATTCCTAACAAAGCCTGTTTGTTGGTGGGACAGATTCAGCCTAGCATGTTTAAGCCTTGACGCAGACCCTTGCTCTCTGCCACATCTAGGACCGTGCTCACCCCCACCACCCATCTCCACCCCTGCTCTTCTGTTTGGGGGTTCATTCTTTGCCTCCATTTTGTTTATCTTCAGGTCTGTAATCAAAGGCCTTGAACTCTCTCTGCTGGCATAGACTCTAAACATGACTGTGTTTTCTGTCTCATATGAATGAACTATTTTATTACTTTTATATTTTTATTATTCAACGGCAGCTCCCCCTTACATTCTCTATAGGTCTACTCACCCTTGCAAAGCTGGTCTTGTTTGCTTAATTTGCTGGATTAGGAAAACAATCTTGGGAGCTAATGTCACTCTGGTATATTCATTTTATTTGTTTATTTGATTCTGGGGAAGTAAGCCTGAGCCTTGAGAATACTAAGGTTAACTTCATCCTGAGCTTCATCTTTAACTGTTGTTGGTTGTTTCTTTTTACTCTTTGCCCTTTTGGGGGCCTACCACCCAGCTCCCAAATTAATCACATGCAGGAAGACTTATTAATTATAAATGACTGGCCTTAGCTTGGCTTATTTCTAGCCAGCTTTTCTTAACTTAAATTATCCCATGCATCTTTGGCCTCTGGGCTTTTACCTTTCTCTATTTCTGTAAATCTTTTCTTGCCTTCTTGTTCCATGTCTGGCTGCATGGCTGGGTGGCTGGTCCCTTCTTTCCTCACTCCTCTCTCCTTTTCCCAGATTTCTCCTATTTATTCTCTCTGCCTACCAGCCCCACCTATCCTTTCTCCTGCCTTACTATTGGCCATTCAGCTCTTTGTTAGACCAATCGGGTGTTTTAGACAGGCACAGTAACACAGCTTCACAGTTAAACAAATGCAGCATAAAAGAAGGCAACACACATTTGCATCATTAAATAAATGTCCCACAGCATGAACAAATGTAACACATCTTAAAATAATATTCTACAACACTCACCTTTAATTATTTTAATTGGCAGTTTTAGTTCACGAAAACAGAAATAGAAAGCAGTAAGAAGTTAATAAAGTTTGATGAAGTCAGCTTGAATGGACCCAGCATCTATCTTACTGTTAAAGGAAGCCAGTGACAGATGCTGCCGAGGCCTGAGTGAAAGCCATAGTGTGGCACTTTGCCTTCTCTACTGCTTCCTGTCTGTCCTGTGTCTGTGTCGCTTTCCCCATGAGCAAACACACGTTCATCCAGCATGAAATGCACGGCAGGGTAGGCAAGGGGAACTAAAACAACAGGAAATGATGTCACCGTTCAGGCCCTAAACCATTCTGTGCAGTGTGGAGCGCATGATATATTGGGGCAGGTGTGTGTGGAATGCCTAATTTGTTCTAATCTTGACTTCAATGAGTAAATGGAGTGCATTGGTAAAACCCGAAGGGGTTACCCTTTGCATGCATCTGAATCACCATTAGCTAGTTTATAGCCTTGGAATTAATGAAATTTTACTGCTGATAGAACAGTAAAACAGGAAGAAAAAAGATTTACATTTTTATTTTATCTTATGTGTATGAGCACGATATCTGAGTATCGTGTGCAACCTGGAATTGGAGTTCCGCACAGTCATGAATTCCCAAGTGGATGCTGGGAATTGAACCCTGGTCCCCTATAAGAACACGTGCTCTTAAATATTGAGCCATCTTTCCCTAGGCCAAAGAGAAACTTTTTCTTCTTTTTTTCTTTTTCTTTTTCTTTTCTTTTCTTTTTTCTTTTTTTTTTTTTTTTTGAGACAGGGTTTGTCTGTGTAACAGTTCTGGCTGTCTTGGAACTCACTTTGTAAACCAGACTGGCCTTGAGATCACTGAGATCTGCCTGCCTCTGCCTCACAAGTGCTGGTGTTAAAGGTGTGCGCCCCCAGCACCCAGCAGGGAGAAACATTTAAAAAGATCTACAGCTGTTTGCCAGAAATGATTTCCAGAGTTATTAAAAGAAAAAAAGAATATCAATAAATAATGCTACACATTTAAAGAGTTTTAAAGTATGTAATTTTATTTGTATGTATATTTATGTATGTATTTCTGAATTTTAAATTCTATTTTATTTTTAGAATGTATCAGATTTTATTTTACTTATTTTGTGTGCAGTTATGTAAATGTGGGCATGTGCATGTCCCATGTCCATGTCGGGGTCAGAGGACAATTGAGGAAATGGGTTCTCTCCTTCCACCCTGTGGGTCCTGGAGATTATATTCAGGTCATCAGCTTGGTAGCAGGCATCTTTACGTAATGAACTGTCTTGCTAGCCCCAGCCACATGATTTTTATAGGTGCGGTCTTTTTAGAACTTGGTGGTAACCCCATGTAGTAGGTAGAATATTACTCTAATTTTGAGTTTGTGTATAAAGGAAGGAATTTGGGATTGAGCACATAGCTCAGGGTTTGAACACTTATCTGAGCAGTGTGAAGCCCCTGCAACATTCTTCACCCAGCTCCAAAAAAAGAAAATAAAAAGATTTGGTTCAATAATGTCTCTTTGACCTATGGACACCACAGATTTCATTCTAAATGATTTAGAGAAGTGTGCTTATCTGAATAATTTATTAGCTACTATTTTGTTTCAAGATGTCAGACTATCCCCCTAATTAATTTAATGTCACATTAGGATTGGAATCAGCCAGTATTACCCCGAAGCAGGCAGAAACATGAAATGACTGTGTCTGAAATGAGGATTTTGCTTCTATGAGCAGTCATGTTGGCCTGGCTGTGTATTTGTTAAGCTCAAAATGTGCACCAAGCAAAACAAGCCAGACCTTTGTAGATGTTTTTCTCCCTCTGCTTTATACAATCTATCTACCCTAGCTGATGATATGGCTCAGTGGGCAAAGGAATTTGTTTCCAAGTCTATGCCTTGACTTTGGTTCCTGGAACCCACATGGTGGAAGGAGAAAACCAAATCTCACAGGTAGTCCTTTGATCTGCACTGTGCTTACATGTGTGCGCACATATGCATCCCCTCCATAGGGAAGAAAGAAAGTTTGAGGGCTGGTTCAGCTGGCAGAACTGATTGCCCCAGAGACCTGGGGACGTGAACCCAATCTCTAGAACCTACATGGAGATGGAGGGTTAAACCAACTTCGTAGAGCTGACCTCTGATCTCCACATCTGTACTATGGCACACACACACATAAACACAAACACACATCACATGTCACACACATCATACACACATATCACACACATTACACATGTCACACATCACACATGTCACACATCACACACACATGTCACACATTTTATAAACACACTAATGATGATAATAATAATAGTAACAATAATAAATTAAAAATGTAAAAAGATTATAGCCATCCCAAGGAGACACAGAACTGAAAAGATAGAAGACATTATCTGGAATGTTCTGGATTGCTTACAGGTGACTGAGGACCAGTCTTGTCTCTTTCCAGTCTACCTGTTCAGCTGTGAGGTCACCAAATAGAAATCAGCTGGAAGTCTAAGCCATGTGATTGTGTGGAAGGCATTTTCCATACTTAGAGTTTATTCGGTTCATTAAGAAATGCCAGTCTTCTCTCACTGTCCTGGGGGCCAGAGATGACACAGTTTTCATCCCTGAAGATACCACAGTCAAGTGGGGCAAATGGACAGGCCCCGAACCAAAGCAACAACTAAAACCACCCAAAACAGAGCAATCACAATGTCCGTGAGAATGCAAGGTAGTTTAGTAAAATCTGTTTGAAAGGATGGGGAAAACTTCTTGGAGGACGGAATGTTGGAAGATACAAAAATAGCTTTGGCCAACAAAGAGACAAATATTCCATTCAAAAGAAAGAAAATAGCCAAAACTGCAGGATAATCTGTTGAAATGGACAACTCATAAAATATGTGCAAAAAGTCCAAATTAAAATAAAAAATATTCATAAAAATCATTTCTAATCTGAAACTTCTGTTCATACAGGTCTGTTTGTGTGTCTTCCTGCAAGCAGCTCAGCTCCAGAGCAGTAAGTCTTAGGATTTCACACACACAGGACTTGAACAGGAGTCTTATCAAAGTGCAGAGTGTGATCAAGTCTGCTATTAAGGCAGGAATTGAGATTCTGTCCTGTTACCACATTTCCAGATGATCCTGGGGCTGCCAGACTGCAGACCACTTTGTAGGTGTGGATATTGAGTGGGAGAAGTGCAGGGGTTGGGCTTTAGCCATTAGGCACAGGGATGCTAGTAGGGGGAGCTTGTGTCCCATGGGCTTGAAGGGATGCTGTTGGGCAATAGGCAGCAATGTTCTTAAACAGAGTGATGGCAAGATTCCATCTGTGTCTGATGACAATGTGAAGAAGGGCTGGGAGTGTGGGGACAAGCCACGGGGTGAGAGCCCGTTGCCGTTTTCCAGGCACTGTTCTAAAGCACCTGACCATCACTAGTGGTAGCAATGGGTATAAGGCAGAGAGTGGATTACAGGAGTGTTCAGGAGGTCAACAGGCAAGGTATGAGGGATTTGAAGTAGAGGTGGGAGGCGAAGACGATCATGCTTAAGGACTAGCTGTGGCAGAACAAGCTTTGGCCTGTCATGGTGATGTCTAGAATGCGGACGGGGGACTGGCCAAGCCTGAAGCAGAAAGAAGCCTTAGTTATGATCTAGAACTAAGGTCCAGGAAAGCTGGACCCAGACTGAGATGTACAGGAAGAGTCACAGAAATGGAGAGGAGGGTGAGATTCATTTTTAGACGGGCCGACAAGTAGGAAGCCACCAGCAGTCAGACCACAGCACTCAGATACAGCATTTAGAAGCAAAACAGATCCTGCAGAAAGCTTAGGCAGCAATGGGACAGACTTAGACTTAGACCATTCAAGATGCTGTTAGGGAAATAATTTCAGGAACACTGCAGATGCAGGGCCAAGCCAATTACCCTTTCATGACTCTTGATCATTAAAGTATTTACTTGAAACTCGGAGACAGGTTGGCAGCAAACATTTGGTAGTCGCTTTCTTTGGAGTAGGGGTTGGGATAGGTCGACTCCAAGTTTAATTTCTATGTTTGGTGTTTTCCCTTCTTCACCAAGGTGAAATCTACGATTATCTAACATCACCATGTTTATTTTGGGGACTATTATATGTCTCTTTCTTTATTCTGAAACTCATCTTTCAAAATAACTTGATGTTTACAGTCAAATCAAATAGTACAAAGATATCCCAAATGTGCCCTTACACAACTGTCACTCACGTCAAGGTCTTGCACCAGACTGATGCATGATGTTAAAATCTAGGCCAGCACACCAATGACTGTTTACACTAGGGTTCTCTTTTTGGCATGACTTATTTTTAAATCTAAAAATAGAGGGGGTGCATTACCAGCCCTTCAGAGTTCGATCTTCTTTGACTTCCATTTCCTTTCTGTGATCATTCTGTTGCCCATCGACGCTCACGCCGTGGCTTGACGCCAAGTGTTGTTGTGCAGTGCACAGTTCTGTTAATGCTTGCTGCTCAGCCTTCTTCGGTGGCTCTCGCTCAGTAGCCTGGCCATTAAAGTAAGTTCTTAATGCGTGCTCTATCATTGTGGAATCGTTTGGATGATTGCGTACGAGGCTGACCCAAGGCAGAGGCAGCAGGTGCATACGGGCTCATTGTTATGAGCCGGCTGAAGGTTCAGCTGAGGCACAGGCGGTAAACCTCAGATGGTCCCTTGAGACACCATTCTGTTTCAGCTCTTTCCTCAACTTGTCCCTTTGTCTTGTGTTCTGTCCGTCCTAAATGCTTTTCTCTGTGGTTTGATGCAAATGTGGGGCCTGGATGCTTTTATAGTCTTGCCAACTCCCTAGGTTGATAAGAAGCATAGAAATAGCAATTGCTGATGACATTGCTGTTGGCTTTCAAATCAAAGATGGTTCAGGGCACTGTGGTAATGGGTCAAGAATAGTTTTAATCATTTAAAAAAGAATTACATACATTTCAGTGCAATCTTAAAATGTCCATGGTTATTGTGGTTTTGTTCCCATTGTTTTGAAAGAAAGCTGCAAGAGGGGCTGGAAAGATGGCTCAGCAATTCAGAGCTCTTCCAGAGGACCCAAGTTCAATTCCCAGCACCACATGGCAGTTTGCAACTGCCTATAACTTCAGTTTCAGGGGATCTTGAACCTTCACACATACATACATGTAGGCAAAACATTATTGTGCATGACATAAAGATAAATTATGAAAAATAAGCTGCAGGAAGCAAGATATTGTTGTGGGATATTTGTTTACACTGTGTAAAGATGTGTCATTGTGATTGGTTTAATAAAAAGCTAAGTGGCCAATAGCTAGGTGGGAGATAGAGAATAAGCAGGATTTCCAGATAGAGAGAGGAACACTGGGAAGAAGAAATGGTTGGTCCAAGAAAACTCCAAGATATATACATATTTAATATAAATTAAGTGTGATTCCAATGCCACACCACCAGTTTCTTACCACCAGTAAAGACTAGAAGTACAGACATGTTCTTCCTATGCTTTCTCTGTGTAGCTAGCTATAGTTTTCTTTTCCACCAGAGACATGGAATGATTATTCCTAAGCATTTTTTTATGGTTCTTATTCAATCTAATTTATAGACACTTCACAGAGTGCAGAACATAGCACACTGAAACACATCCAATTGTCACTGCTCTTCCCATGGGAGTGACTGCTCGCCTCACGTGGTCTATGAGGCTCAGCACATATCCATGGACATAGGCTTCACAGGGCTCGGACATGCTCTCCTCCCCAGCAGAAAAGCCCAGGGCTCCACCTCTATCTTCAGCTCCAGGAGAGTTTCATTTGTTCCAAAAGGTACAGCTATGAGGAAGAGCATGCTAGAGGTCATGTTCTGTGAGCTGATTTCCCATCTAGTGGTCCCCTATGTTGTGTGTCCTTCCTGTTTTAGATGGCAGGGATGGCTTTATCCTAGGCAGTAGCCGGGTTGCTGTTTTTTCAAGCATATGCAGCAATGTTGGCCCTGGTTAACATTTGTAAACTTATGAGTAATTCCTTCTCTGCATTTGCCCTGAATCTTTGAGACCAAGTCTCGTGGATTCCCCCTCTCCAAATCGTCCTCTTACTAGTGACACTGGCCTACTATCCCTCATTTCTTTTAATTTTGCCTTAGAATTTATTGATGGCTTTCTGATGTTGAGTCTGGAGAAAATTTATTCATGTGTCAATTCAGCAGCCAGCATTTATTAACCACTATAAAACCGAGCATTTCACCATGCAGCAAAGATACTTAGTTGAACAAAGCATTTGCTTTGTGCCCAAGAGTTGCTTAGAAATGTGGGAGGGGAAGTCATTTTTATTCCTTTTAATCTGAAGAGGATGACTGCATTTGGGTAACCTCTGGGCTTCGGGGCAGCTTTATCTAGTGTCCAGCTCTCTGTGCACCCATGGGTAGGGGCCCTCCTTTTTTCACATCTGGGATGTCGAATACGGCCATGGAGACTGGTAATGATTTCCTTCTTGGCTCTGAGAGTTTCCTGGGCTTTCTGACATTGCTCTGTGTGGAAGAGGATTGGCCTGGCTGTAAAAACATTACTAGTAGTTGAATGGATTCTATTGAGAAAAGGAAAAGAAATGCATGCACACAGCAGCTAAGTCAACCAGACCTACCTTCCACAGCAATTGTTCAACCCTCAGAGTGGCCTGTGCTGTGGGCAGGAAAGGAAGAAGCCGCCCAGAGAGGCGTTTCCTAAGGCAAGATTAAGCAAAGACGGGAGAGACTGGACTTGGTCAGAAGGAAGTGGAGAAAAGTGTGCATGATTCCAGGAAAGGACAGAATGATGGGAACCTAACCACTCAGCATCTCAGCATAAACAAAACTCCCTTATCACCGCCTAGCCAGCCAGAGGCTTCTTCAGGGCTCCGCCCCTCACAGCCAACAACCAGCACACTCCAGTTCAGGCAATGCTTCAGCATCTTTTTCCAGTGACACACTGCAGGGCTGAACCTCCCTCCCGTTGGAAGACCTTTCTCATGTCTTACCCAAATCCCTCATGCTACCGCTGAAGTCCAATCCTGCCTGCATAGCTGAAAAGGAAGTGGAAAAGAAACTGTCGTCTTTTCCTTTTTCTGAACCATCCAGGCATTTGCTGGCTTCAAAAATAAATATTTCCCCACTTTGGTCAGTAGAGCATCTCTTCGAACTGGTAAATTCCAGAGAAACTTTGTCCAGTCTCTACACTTAAAGAACACAAGTTGTAATTATCCAACAGATTAAAAGTGCAGCCACAGTACTGCCCTCCCCATCTGGTTTGCTCAGGCAAATCTTTTGCTCTGGACTCTTAATTTCCACCCAGAACACAGCTCACTGCTTAAAGAGCATTTTGTTTTCTGTTTCTGGAACCCATTGTGTATTGCACCAGGGACAATGAGCTGGTCGTTCAGTTGCAGCCGTTGGGTATGAAACTATCCACACAGGTCCACGCAAACTCTCAGAAGGAAGGACACCAAGTGTGTGCTCACACATCCAATGTATGCACGTGACTGCGGGGACCTAGGACCCACTCTGTCTGTCTGACCATTCTTAAGCATTCATGACCTCTTTCTTGGCTCTGGAGGCTGTCCCCACAGCCACCCTTACCCACTGGGGAGCTGGATAGTTGTTGGCATGGTCCTGAGGACGGCAAGCCAGATTGGGCGGGGAGAGCATTCCATTATTATTATAACACAATGCCATACTAGGGTACAGAATTCCTTTCATATTAATTCTTATAGGAGAGGAATCTTCAAGCTCAACTTTTACACTGAAAAGGGAGGTAGGAGGCAGCCAGCTCTTTGTTGTGTTTTTGAAACCAGAGTTACCATATTCATCTAGCTGAATGATGTGACGCTCTCTCTCCCGCCACCCAGCTCAGAACATCTCCTGGTGGCCTTGGCTGTGTGACTCTGAACCTGGCAGCCCATGCTGCTCTTGGGAAACCGGTCCTTCTGGAAGACTGGCTTGTTCTTCTCGCCCCATGACCAGAGTGCTTTTGGGTGTGGAGCCAAAATATCACAAGGACTTCTCAGAGGCCTCCGATTTGAGCAGCAGACCAAGTGGATGGGCTGCCAGTTGGTCTTCAAGTGAAGTGTCTCCTGAAGCCCCCAACCAGTCACTGGGTGAGAGGCTCTCTGGCATGTCTGAGGGAAGGCAGGGTACCCTCCTCCCTAGGTAACTCTTCCAAAAACTAGTAGATCCTTCTGCATCTCTTGCTGACTGACAGGCAACATCATAGACTAGACATCGTAGCTTCGACCCAGAAACCCAAATGCTCTTTCAAACTTGGTTACCATCCTCTGGGTTTGGTTTCCTACCCCAGAGTCTGGGTGGAGAAGCTGGTGGGCAGGGACTAAGCAAGGTGGCATTATGGGGTAGACACCGAGAGAGGGGCAACCTTTGTCTTCATTGACGTGCAGGCAATGAGTTCAGCAGTCTTTGTAGCCAGCCTGTCTCCATTCAGTATGATATTCTCAGTGGTGTGAGTAGAAGTACATCCAAGGAAATGCCTCTGAATTCAAGAGAGCTCTAATATGCCTACGATAGCTACTTACACTGTCATCTTTAATTCATCTATTCCTTATCAAAGCAGACATTTATCTAGACGTTATAGCGACAGCGTGGAATCTCTGTCTGTTTTAAGGGTGAATAAGGAACATTCTTCAAGCCTGGACTCCCCAGCTCCCCAGAAGCACCTTTCAAGTGTTCTGCAAGTAGGTGCTTCCTTGACACCATCGCCGTCTTGCTTACTGCGACAGGGGAATGCTGACGCTTTCCCATTTCCCTTGAGTTTCTGTTTGTTTCTAATGAGAGACTCCACACGCAAATGCAACTCCCTTTCCCCAGGTTTCCATCTGTGCAACTTGGACCCTAGAGTCTGTCGGGAGGGTCATTCGTACAGGATCCCAGCCTGAAGAACCATGGCGAATACCAACCGAGGACAGTAATAAAATTAACATTGCTAAAGAGGATTATAGCATCCCCTTCTCCTCAGGCTACACTCTGAGGGTCACCAGCAAGTGACCATGATTTAATGAAGTGGCACTCCCTCTGATTAGCACAAAGCCGGCCTGGCATCTTCCACAGCACAGCTACCCTGTTTTCTGAGCATGCCAAGCAAATGCTGAACGTTCTTCCAGCCTGAGGGAGCTGGCAGTGGACAGTGAGGACATTCCACTGAAACTGGGCCATCGGGAGTGGAAGACAAAGGCAGCTGATTCAAGTGCACCAAATTGGAGTTTCTCTAATCAAATATATTAAATCCGCCATCATTCTTGATTGTTTTAATGGGAAGAAGGGGCAGCTGTGCCTTTCATTTTCTGAGCGTTTCATTTCGTGCCATGGGGAAAGAGGAAGGGGAGGGGAGGGCAAGTCAGCTGGAAAGGGAAGAGGGATGGAGATGGCAAAGAAAACTACAGGAAACCGTGTCCTTTGTCCCAACTGTAAAGTGATTTCGCATGCTGTTCAGCTCCACATGGAGAGTTCCCAGAGCTGTCACTCGCCGAGAATGCCCCAGCACTCTGCTTATAAAACACAGGAGTAGAAAAGCAGCTTGGAACAGACTTGGGGCCCAGAACACTCAGCAAGGAACCCTGGTGACCAGTGTTAAGAAGCTTTGCTCCACTGGCCACATGGAAACCTGCTCAGCAGAACGTTTCCCCCTTGATATTTGTGCTTTGTGCAAGAATTAAATCTCAAGACCCTCGGCGGGTGGGGGGCAACTCATCTCTACTCCTTTTGTAACCTTTTGAGCTAAGGGCAGAAGCCACAAAAGGCCCCTTTTAACCTTATGAACACAGAGTTTAAAATCCCACTGAAGAAACCTGGTCCAAGCTATTTACTTTTTTTGCAGCTTTGTCTCTGAAATTAGTGTTTAGAACCTGTGAGCAGTGCCTGTGAAGTCTTGGTGTGCACCTTCAACTTCGGAGCTGTGTGTGATGTCACTTCCTCAAATCTGCTGTGTTGGTAACAGGATGAACCTGAGTAAGATAGGAACCGAATGCTCTACTGTGAAACCACTTATGTGGGCCCATGGCAGGCAGGCGACTTCAGCAGACCTCGCATGAGTGCAAGTCTCAAAGGGAAGCAGAGGACTACCGCCTGCAGCTCTGGCCTCAGGGACTCTACAGTGAGTTGTTCAGGGAAAGGGCTTTGGAAGCTCGTGCCTGTTACCGCCTGAAGCCAGCCCGTCTCTGAGTTGGAATGTGAAGGCAGCTGGCTGTGTCAAAGGGCCAGAGAATAAAGGCACCATATAAAATGAAGACCTGATTCATCTGAGAGAAGATGCTATTAAACCAGGCCCTGCTTCCCCAGCCGCTTCCTTGGAGACCCCCTTAGAAACAAATGAATCTGTTCCTCCTCTGAGAAAGAAGGGTGGAGGTTCCTTTCAGAAAAAAAAATGTTATTGGGCTCTCTTTAAATGTCCTCATTTGAGGGGAATTAAAAGGAAATGTCAAAAGACAGCATCTATATACTCAGGGGCATTGTATCAAGTGACACAATGAGGGCAAAATGAAGCTCTCATCCTTTGGGGTAATCTAATAACTCCATCAATCAACTCGGGCCTCCTGTCATCTATGCTAGGCCTCCAGCCTCCTCCAGCAGGTCCTGTGATTGGTCGTGAGACAGCTGGATGGGGAAGAGATCTGCCAGTGTCTGTGGTCTTTTCTGCGTTCCCTCCCTCCCTCTCGCAGGCACAATCAATGCCCCTTTGTCCTCAGGGCCCTCTTCCCTCTGGGCATGGCCTGAACAGGCAGGGTGGCAAAGGCCAAAGGAGCAGTTCAGCTCTGAGCCCTGTTCTTCAGCAGCCCCAAGGGGGGTGAGCCTCGTTCGCAGCCTGGGAGTCATGCCCAGAGCTGGCGGGCTCCAAAGAGGTGCCTGTTGTTCTCCTCGAGGGTGTGGCTGGTGCTTAGGTGGCTTTCTCTCCCCATCTGCGGCTGGTGCTTGGATGGAGGGCTGTGAGAGGAGGACACATAGGGCTGAGAGCAGAGTGACTGATTCCATCAGCATCCCCGATTCTATCACCAAATTTACCCAGGAAACCTTTGGCAAGTCTGCTTGCCTCCTTGTGGCTCAGTCTTCCCGGCAGCCTTCGAGGCTGGATGAGAATTATGGACCCGGTGCTTTATGTCTGGTGATGTGAATGTGATACTGCCAGTGACAGCTGAGGACGTGGAACAAGAGACACCGGCGTCGACGTCAGGCGGCCTCTGGTTGGATCCTGACCGCATTGCCACATGTTTTTTTTTCAAACTGTAAAGCTTCTGCTTCTCTTCTGAGAAAGTATCAGGTTAGGTCCTATCTAGCACAGAAGCACACTGTGGGTTTAGTGACCGGACTCAGGAGAAAGAATGTGGATGGATGCCAGCACACACTCCATCTAAAACATCAGCCCTGTCTGTAACCTGTCAGTGTTGACGTAATAAAAAGCCCCATTCACCTAAAAGCCTCAAAATCTGAACTTCATGTCACAGGTTCTAAACACTAATTTCAGAGACAAAGCTGCAAAAAAAGTCATATATTGAAAGACTGGATTACAGAGTAGTCGATCTTGCCAAATAAGTTTGCTAATACGCAATACCCACTGATCTCATGATCTCTCAATTAAAATTGGTGTGTGTGTGCATTCATGTGTATGTTTTCATATATGTGCATTGTGTATGTGTGTGAGTGCATGTGTGTGTGTACATGCACATGTGTTTGAGTTCAGGTCCATGTGTGCCATGGAGCAAGTGTGGAGCTCAGAGCACAGCTTGCAGGAATTGCTTTTTTCTTTCAACTGTGTAATTCAGGGTTTGAACTCAAGTTATCAGACTTCACACAGTGGGACGTCCTGCTGGCCTTAGCTCATCTATTTATTTATTTACCTATTTATTTATTTGTTTGTTTGTTGTGTATACAGTATTCTGCCTACATGCATGCCGGCAGGCCAGAAGAAGGCACCAGATCTCATTACAGATGGTTGTGAGCCACCATGTAGTTGCTGGGAATTGAACTCAGGACCTTTAGACAAGCAGGTGGTGCTCTTAACCACTGAGCCATCTCTCCAGCCCTTAGCTCACCTCTTAAAAGGACAAAGGTCATAATAGTCATCATTCTTGACTGGGAAAGGACCCTTATTAAGCTGGCATATGTAAAGGACAAATGTTCTTTAGGAATATACAGGTTCCTTTAAAAAATTATTTATCTACCTGCATAATGTGTGTTTATGAGGGGATACACAAGCAAAGGTGAGCCTGTGAAGGTCTGAAGACAACTTTGTGGAGTTCTCTCATCTGACCTTTACATGAGTTTGAAGGATCTAACTCAAGTTGCCAAATTAAGTACCTTGACCTCTGAGCCACCTCATTATACATATGTGGAAACATAAAGTGTATTTTCCCTCCATTTTTAGCCTACTGTGGGCATGGGGTGGTTTCTCTACTCTGTCACCTGTACGTGACTAGTCCTCAGAAGCCTTTTCTGAGGAGCAGTTAGCTAGTTAGCCTATCCCTGGGTGACTGTGTTAGTAGCCTGCTATATTTTGATTCTTTTTCCTCTTTAACACAGTACCTACATGTATGTCATCTGTGTGACGTGGTGGACACTGCCCCCAGAACTTTCCAGAAGGGAGAAGAAGAACTTGTAGGAACCAGTCATTCCATTCTGTACTCCGACTGCCTCCATACTCGAATCCATGTGGAAAGAGCTCTCCTCAGATCCTGGAAGAGCAAGCCAAGCTCATGTCTAAAAGGTGGGATCCTCCTTTCCTTGGCCTTCATGGCATTTTGGGGTACCTGGCTATATTAGCCCCTTTGGGCACTACCCACACAGAAGAACTCCTGTGAACTCCCACGGCATGGGCACCTTTGGGGATCATCAGATTAGATTCCTCCTGGTCCTCCAGCCACGTTTCTATCTTGGCTCAGTCCTGGAAGAGAAGAGCATCAGAGTTCAACCGTCCCTTCGCTCCTGCCTTTCCCTGGCAGGATTAGCAGGGCCCCCAGCCTAGAGAGGACTATTTCTTTTGAGCCAGCGCCTGGGCTGCTCTCATCAGCTGGGAATCCGGCCATACTCCCGCCTCCATCCCTGCCCTTGTGGAGTTGAGGGCTAATTGGGTAGGCTAGATATGAGAAGCTGGACGGATCCCCACCTCCTACTGATTTGGGTTCTTACATGGAGGCCCCATGTGTTGTGAATTATAGAAATGCCAGCCACACCCACAGTGAAATGCAAGCACCAAAAAGCCTTTGAGAGCCAAGTGTCCGCGACTCTGAAACGCTGTCTCTGCTTGTGCTGGCTCTATGAGGTCGGCTTCCACTAAGGCCATTGAGCCGGAGCTCCTGGCATTTGTTTGGCACCAGGTTGCCTTAGTTCTGATGCCTTTCTTTAACTTTCTGCTGCCAGCAGCTAGGGCTGTGCCAGTGTCACCCTCTCCCTACAAGGGCAGGGACGCTTCTCCACGGGAGGTCTCTTTGCAGTCAGAAAGAAACACACAGAAAATCCATTAGGCCTAGCATCAAATCTTGCTCTGGTAAGAGATGCCAATGCCTCTTGCTGGAATCTGAGTCATAACCCATAGCCTTTAGGAGATTAGAGAGCGATCAGGCTCAAGGTCCTCCCTGGCCAAATGGAGACATTAAGTCCCATGCTACCTCTCTGCTCATCTGGGCCTGGGTCGTCCAATCTCTAGATGGAATCAGGGACAGCTCCCTCCTTTCTGGACCTGTCCTGGTGAGGGAGGAAGGCAGTATGGCAGCGTAGTCCCGTAAATGGGTCTTGTCTTCTTGGGTTTATGAGTTTCTTTTAAGGTGATTTTGACTACAAAGAACACTGCTTGTCTTCATCTGGGAGATTTTAGTTTTACCAGGGCGCTTGTCAAGTGTTAGGAGCCTGCCTGAGGTTGATGTGTTGTCTCTTCATGTGGTTCGAAGTTCTCAAGCTTTGCTCGTTTCTGATGTGGTATCTGTAGCCAACGAAAGCCCTTCCCCTCCCGCTCCTTGCTCTGGCCCCCGGCGCAAAGTTATCAAATGAGAGTTTTTGGTTTCTGTCTTCAACATTTCCTCTCTGGGAAATCTCTTTAGGGCTGAGAACACACTTCTTCAGTCATTCCAAGGAGGGGCGATGTTCGCTCAATGGGGCAGGGGAGTTGGTGGCAAGAAGAAGCCTGATATGAGAACCTGGGAGGTGGGACCAGGTGGTCGCCTTCTCTGAAGTATTCCCGAGTGTATGCTCAGTGTCAGAGATATGCTATGCACAATACTCATACACACAGGAACCCAGCCCACACTCCACCTGAGGACTTCCAACCTACTCGAGGACAAAGGATTCCATCATCCTCTTTGTAAAATTGTGTGTGGGCATGCGCATGGGTGCACACATACATGTTCCTGTGTGCTCACATTTGTGGACATACGTATGCCTTTTGTTTGGGACAGGGGGCTCTCACTGGCCTACCTCCAGGTAGGCTAGGCTAGCTGGACAGCAAGCATGGAGGATTCTTTTGTCTCTGCCTCCTCTCCTGCCGCCGTTGAGACTACAAATGCATGCATCTAGCTTTTCACATGGGTTCTGGGGAGCTGAACTCAGGTCCTTACACAGTGAAGGGAAGTACTTCGCCCACTGACCTACCCCTTCAGCACCCCAGTAGCCTCTCTTGAAGGTCATCCTACACCCTCTAAGCTGCCAAATCGGAAGATCCTAAACAGTACTCAAGACTTTGACTTCCCTCCAGTTCTGGGCCCTATTAACCTTTAAGTTCTCATTCTGTTTAGCAGAGGCCTGTGAACCGGTTAACTGAATGCCATGGGGAAGCGAAACCAGGCCGTGGGGAAGCGAAACCAGGCCGTGGGGAAGCGAAACCAGGCCGTGGAGAAGCGACACCAGGCCGTGGGGAAGTGACACCAGGCCGTGGGGAAGCGAAACCAGGCCGTGGGGAAGTGACACCAGGCCGTGGGGAAGTGACACCAGGACGTGGGGAAGCGAAACCAGGCCGTGGGGAAGCGAAACCAGGCCGTGGGGAAGCGAAACCAGGCCGTGGGGAAGCGACACCAGGCCGTGGGGAAGTGACACCAGGCCGTGGGAAGTGACACCAGGCCGTGGGGAAGTGACACCAGGCCATGGGGAAGTGACACCAGGCTGTGGTTAGAAACAATTCTTTCATCCCAGCATCAATTCGCACTCTGCTCTGATTCGTCATTATTTTGTGACCCGGGTCAGTTAGATAGCCTCTCAGGGACACAGTTTCTCACCTATTAAACAGATTAAACAGAGATAATGTCCGGAAGCCCAAGTGGCATAATTTTCAGGCCATCAGGGAAGGGGGGGCTTGTCAGCCACTTTGATTTAAATGATCAGAATGCTTAGCAGAAAAAAGAGTGTTGAGTCACTGTGTAGATTAAGGCAACTGCCAAGCAGGTCTGGGCTCTAATTCCCAGGATCAGAAAACAGGGTGTGGAGGCTGGGGCTCCAGGCAGCTGGAGTCTGAGGTGCTTGGTCCATAGGCCATCAAAGTCCACAGCTAGCTGTGCTTGAAGCCAGATATGCCCTGTCCTAGAATGACTTACAGAATCCAGCAGGAAGCTCGCAGCTTTTGAAGAGGGGACAGATTTCACAAAAGGAAGAAGCACTCTAAAACAAGCAAGTAAACCAAACGGAACCATGCCAGCCATAACATTTTCTTTGCTTCAGTTGGCCAAAGGCTGTCCGCAGATAGATGTGCTATCCTGATAGTCCTTCAGGTCGCCAGCAATTTCCACGTGCAATAGAGACACTGAGGTTTTTCCTTAACAAATTAAAGGTACACAGAGGCGCACAGTCTCCGACCTTTGTTGGCTAGGTTTGATGTTTGTGGTGACATATGGTAATCGGTGGTGGATGGACTTTCCCTGATCCAATCCATCTCTGGATACACCAGACCCTTCCAATAGTGCCTCATAATTACTGAGTGACTTACAGACTTCTTCCCATGATTGACATCCTCTTCACCTCCCTTGGGCCAGAGACAGACTGGACTACATGTTTGGGTCCCTCTCCTCAAATTTCTGTGCTAAAATCTTCACCTCCAAAGCCAAGATACCCTTTGGGAAGTGACTAAGTCATGAAGTCTGATTTTTCATGAGCTGGGCTAAGATCCTCAGAGATCTTTCTCGTTCCTTCCACCCCAGGAGGGCACAGTGACAAGCTCGCTGGGAGTGAATGAGGAAATGGTCCAAGGCAGATACAATATTTCTCTGGCTCTTTTAGGACCTTCAGCATCGGAACTTCAAGGTATTCTGTCGCTTCTGTTAGTTGGTCATACGGAATGTTACTATGAGAGCTGGAACAAGCTAACGTGCTGTCCTGTTCCATGAGCCCCCACTTTAACATCCTTTCTCCTCACAGAAGCTGACGAGGCTTCGAGCCCTGCTCTACCCTGAGCTTTAGCTGTTGCGTCTGTCATCTATTGGAGTGGTTGATCTCTTTCTTTATCAAGAGTCTTTTTGTGATTCCATCTTCTTGAGGAGTCTTTCTACTATTGTCTCAAGTAAACACCGTGTTAGGTTCTTGCATAGCAACCCACGTCTATCTTTGTAATTGTGACTTTTCCGCAGCCCACCATTATTGACTCGATGCTCTTGTGAGCTCCTGGGGGCCAGAGCTTCTCTCCTCTTACACCCTTAGGTACATAACTTGGATAATAGAATTGTTACTAAATTGGAAAAAAAAAAGCAGTCATACAAGCCCAAAATATATTGTTTGCCTTAACGGGTATTAACATATACCAAGAGACTGGAGACAGCACCTGACCTTGAGTAGTTAATCTGAAAAAAATAAAAGGATTTACCTGGCAATGCTTTAAAAAAGACAGAGCACTCTTCAGGATTTAGTAAATGCCAGGTTGACCTAGGCAGTGAGCTCTTGTGGTCTTATACTTAACTCTCTATTTAGAACCAACTGATCTGCAGTTACAAATTCAGATTCTCGAGTTCCTACCTATGTCACCCAAATGAAGTTCTACAGGGCGGGTCCTGAAAATAGGTGCCGTTACCAGGCTCACCTGGTCATTCTGAGGATCCATGCAAGGCTGGCAAGGGCGGGACAGAAGAACTTTACTCATGCTATGACAGAGACGGCTTAACAGAGGAGAGCTGAACCTTGAGTTAAGATTTGAGGGAGGTGTAGTCTATCACAGTGGGGAAGGCAAGGCGTATGGGAAGTTTGTGGTACCCATTGCCACTTCTCAATGGACAAGGGAGCGAAGAGAGCGAGCGCAGAACTGGCTGGGCTGCACCCCTCAAGGCTCACTCCTATAGGGAGCCACTTGCTCTGATGTAGGCCCCTACTTCCTGAGGATTCCACAGCCTTCCTATACATCGTCACCAGCTAGAGACTGAGCGTTCCAACCCATCAACTTGTGGAGGACAGTTCACATGAAAACCGCAACACCGAACGGAAGATTGAGAAGGAGAGAGAGAGGCTTAAGGATGCAGTTTTTACGGCTGAAGATGCCAAACTGTGCACAGCACAGGCAATTGTAGGAGAGCAACTTGACTTTCGAATCAAACCTCTCTCCTGCTTCCTTCCTTCTGTGATATTTGAAACATTTGTAGCACAAGGAAGAGGGCCAAGAATTTCTGAATGTCATATTATGCCACCTGGATATTGGAACAAGGACCATAGGCATGAGCAGTCGGCACAGCGTGATGGGAGGATGGATGCTATTAGCAATGTCCTCACTGTGGAGGGAGTAGGAGAGACCCCTGCCACTCAATTTGTGAACAGAAATAAATAGACCACCCTGTAGGGCCCTGAAAACACAGGTCTCCTGGGGTTTTGTCTCTTTAGCTTCTAAAAAAATGTAAACAATAAATAGACAAAAAGAATGCTGGGGCCTTCCAACCTCGGGGGTCTTCATTAGCTTGGGGCGACCCCTCAGGCTGGAGAAGTAGGGAAGGAATTTGAGGTTGAGGGAGGTTTGGGGTCTCTCGGGTGTTGGAAGGAAACCAATGCCTCCTGTGGAAAAAAGGGGTCTGAGGGAGCTGAAGACATCTGGAAGGGCATCACTGTTTTTCCTCTGGCCCCATGAGAGTGTCAGCCTGCTCCTGACCCTGGTCCCCAGCTTGCAGTTTTTTCCCTAGGATGAGCTGTGGTTGGGTTATTGCAGGGTGGGAAATCTCTGTGTGGAGGAGGGCAATGGATGATCAGTCAGTTCTGTCAGAGTGGTCAGCTGATGGCTGACTCATGTCCATCTGGGGCTAAAGACAGATTTAGGGGGAAAGCTCCTCAAGGTACCACAAGACAAGACATCAACAAATACAGTCAGAGCCGTCAGCCAGGTTTGGGAGGGTTTGCTCACCTCTGAAATGATAGGCAAACAGGGAAACTGCATCTATTTGACTCTCTCGCTGAGGAAAAGACAGGGATGTGTTTCCAGGGCAGAAGGAAGGAGTTGTTGATCGTCTTCATTTTGTTTCTTTACCTTTGTATGTTTTGAAAATGATAATAAGATAGACAAATCTAAGAGACAAAGGCATTGATTGCATGTGTTGTTTTTAGTCATTTTCCTCCACTCTAAAGGTGAAGTAGATAGTTTCCTCATATTCATATGCACACACACACATACACACCACATACATGCACACACACATACACACATATCACATACACACATGCATACATACACACACAGCATATACACATACACACACCACACACACATACACACACACCATATACACATACACACACCACACACACGTACACACACACCATATACACATACACACACCACACACACATACATACCACATATACATACATACCACACACACATACACACACATACTCATACACACACACACCACATACACATGCATCACATACATATATACACACCATACATACACACATGCCACACATACACACCACACACACACCACACACACCACACATCTTTAAACTTGTCCTTGAAATTAAAATGACCATAGTTGCTGCAGGATCCATCACACTGTACACCCACGGTAATAGAATTGAAGCCTCGGCAAAGTCAACCCTGTTAGATGTGGCAATACGCCAGTGATTGATCATTTACTGCACGTGGCTTTAGAACCTGACTGCCCTGAAATAATCTGTGATAAAGTTCTGTGCGACAGAACTTGAAACTCTCACTCACCATCTAACACCTTTATATTTAAGCTAATGTGATCTAGAATCATATTATATGTTAAAAAAGCTCCCATAGAAGATATGCTGTAGCCCAAGGAAACTCAGTTTGTGTTTTCCAATCATATTATAGCAGGTCCCACAAAACAAAAATAAGGAATGGTTAGTGATATTGCTAAAGATTTTTCAGATTTTATGGAGTTATTTTTAACTAAGCATTTGTAGTTTATTTCTCCATTTTTTTCTGCACAAATTTTTAGGGTTACAGTTACCACATACAAGTTTGCCAAGTGTGTATTACTAGCTATTTGCTGAATTAGTGCATTTCTTAAAATTAGTTCTTTAGATAGCCAGGTCTCCCCTTTTTGGCTGTTGCATAAAAAAATAATATAAACATTGACACCAGACAGGTCTTCCTGACCCTGGAAGACTGATAGCCAAGGCCGTGGTTATGTTTACGCTCAGATAAGAACAGCTTATGTCCCTGACATGCTGTGTCTGGGATTTTGAAACATAACCTATGACTTGGTTTTTCTAGGTATAGAAGGACTCCATGTGCCTGTGGCCACTCTGACCTTTGGTCACCGCACGCACACAGGTGAGAGCATCCCTTTGGGTTCAACTATTTTATTTTGCTCCCCTTGGAACCTTGCTCCTGGATCTGCCTTTGATGATGGCCTGCTGTATTTCTAGCGAACCATCCCTGAGAACCAGGGCATCCCATAGTATTTCAACTGTGGACATATTCTGACTTGAATTGTGTTCCCTTCCCCAACCCATGTGTTGAAGCTCTGACACCCAATGTGATCACTAAAGTCTCTTTCTTTTGTTTTCCCTGATGTTTTTGCAGTGGTGGGTATTGAACCTAGGCAAGAGTTCTACTACTAAACAACACCCACAGCACCCACCCCCCTTTTTTTGAGACAGAGTCTTGCTAAGTTTCTTAGGCTAGTCTTGTATTTACTTAGTATCCCGGGTTAGCCTTGAATTTGTGGTCTTCCTATACCAACCTCCTGATGTCTGGTACAGAGATTATTTCTAAGGGGAAATTTAGGTTGATTAAATTCTTAAGGGTGGGCTCTTAATGTGAAAGGACTGTGGGCTATAAGAAGAGCGGAGGGCTTGAGGGAGACAGCTCAGTGGTACTCAGAGTACTAGCAGATCTTGCAGAGGATAGAGGGTTGGTTCCCAGCATTTCCACGGTGGCTCTCAACCATCTGTAACTCCGGTTCCTGGGGGATCTGATGCCCTCCACAGTCAATATACATATCTACCTATTCATATAAAATAAAAATAATAAAAAATAAGGGCAGAGGTTTCTCTCTTTGTCGCGAGAACATAGCAAGAAATTACCGTCTGAAAGCTAGAAGCAACACCCTGCCCAGCATCCTACCTCCCTGGTACCCAGATCTTCCAGCATCTAGAGCCAGAAGAAAATTGATCTCCATTGTCTAAGCTACTCACTGTGGTATTTTGTCACAACCCCAACACTAACTAATACAGATATGAATCTGCTATAAAAAGACCATCCAGGGGCAATTTCTTCTAGCAGAAAACATCTTGTTCCTTTCTAGTCCATCCTTAAAACAGCATCCTCTGTCCCTTCTTCCCACGATGTTACTTCTATTCACACAAACACAAATACTTTCTTTACTAACATAGAACATTCGTCAAAGTCTCACAATGGGCCCAACTCTGTGCTCATAGTTTCTGTAATGCTTGTTATACGAGCAAGACACTGATTCGAACTAATTAAAATCATTAATCTTCATAATAACACAGGGAGGTTGTTAATAGTATCACCCCAGTTCATATTCACTAAGCTGATAATTAGGAAACTTTAGTGAGGCAGGTAGCGGAGGGCAGATTTGAACCTGGCAAGCCTGCTTTCAGTGTCCTTGATGTTAACTACTTGTTACGCTCCCATGGGAAGCCTTTTATATTTTTTAAACCACCCTAAGGACTCACAAGGTAGGTGGTATTAACAGCCTAATCTTGCTTTCAGCGAAACGGAGGTACAGAATGTCCATGTAACATTCCCAGCATCACACATTGAAGCCTGAGCACGTCAGTCAACTCCAGAAGCGTCTAGCCTTACCGTCTACAGGGTCCAGTAATGCTGGGGATAGTTTGTTTCCGGAAGATGATGTCTAAGGAGTTTCCACAAAAAGGCCAATGTGGGTGAACAGGTGCTGGCGACTGGGGTGCAGGCTTGTACAAAGTAGACAAGGTTGGTGACACTCTCTTGGCCATGTGTCCCAAACCTACACCCGAATGAGTTCCATGTGCCTTCCCAGAGATTCCCATCTCAGAGGCAGGGAGGGGCCTTGCATCCCTGGGCTCTGAGTCAGACAGAGTCCATGTGTTTGGGAGTCAAAGAGGCTTTGTCTGACACGGGTACAAGTTCTCCCGTTCAAAGTCTGCCGTGCACCTGCAGATTTCCCATTAAACTGCCTGCCGAATCAGGAATAATGATTCTCAGGGGGAAGAGATAGTATTTGCATTTGAATTAATGTTGAGTTCGGAGTCACAGATTCCTCATCAAGAAGGATTTAGAGCAATTGCTGATATCCTGGGGATCCGTGACCAGCTCATTATTTTCATCTCACAGGGTAGTACTAGAATTTGTAATTTTTTTTCAAGTCTTCTTTCAAAAGTTTGGCTCTTTTTACCCCCATGATCATAATTACAATAATTTTGAAACATCAGTCTGCTCAGATATCAAGGTGTTGAATGGATAATTTCACTTTAATGAATTTGTCTCATATGGGCTTATTTTCCACATCTGTCCTGAGCTGAATAGCTAACTGGTTAATATGAGAACTGTTCCGTTTCATTAGCTTCTCCCTATTGATTTCCTTGGGTTGGAACCGATGCACTTCCCGTCGCGAGCCCTTTCGAGCCAGCCCGGATTCAAGTTCTATTCTAAGACACCGATGCCAAGGAAGGATAAAAAAATGAAATAAGACTTTTCATCTAGATGAACTGTAGGCTTCCTCATACCCAGTGGCTTCTGTGAGATTAGCAAGTGTTTGTTATGGACGTCATAAACACTGGTACCCAAGACCATCGCGGGCAAACCTTCTGGAGAAGAACACGCATCCCTGACAAGAATGGCTGTGAGCAGAGGCGAGGCGAGGGATGGAGGGCTAGCTGGTAAACTCAGGAAGGGAGAGAGGGGTGAAAGAAGAAACTGGGGCGTTATGGAAACTTGGAAGCTTTGTTTAAAGGGTTTCCATTTGAGCTGAAAGCGTTGCAGTCTTTTACGGAGGTTTCTTGGCTATAGTGTGGCCCTGGGAGAACATCTGAGAATGTGGTTCCAAGTCAGATGGGGTCAGGCGATAGCACAGTGTCCTGGAAGAAGAAGAGGACCTTTATGGACCTCCTAGTTCAGCCCAGATGTAGAAATGATTAGTTAGGACACTCTGGACTGTGAGAGAAAACCTAAGCCATAGAGGAGGAAGGCGCTGTCCCGTCCCTCCCAACAGGAAGAACAAGAGCTCGTCAGTGGCTCTGTCATGAATGTCTTTCTGCTCTGCTGTCCTTTGCGTTAGAAAATCATTAATCTTTTCTACACAGGATTGAATGAAGAACACTGATAAACACTGAGGTGGCATCTGGTTCTTGTTTTGTTTTTACCACGCCCCAAGAATGGGGCTAGCAGGAGAGTCTCCATGCATGAAAGGAGCCTTCTTCCCCTAGGGTTTGGTAGTGTGAATAGGCTTTGTCCTGCTTTGGGATCTGTAATTGCTATCAAGGGAAGGTCCATGAGCTTTCTTAAATCTAAGTCCCAGAACCAATCACTGGCAAGAGATGTGGATACACTCCATCCTGATGTGCCAGTCAAGGCTAGGACCATTATTGTGCAGGATGCGGAGAGACAGGACGGTAATTAGAGAAACGAAGTAAGGAACAGAGAGTGTTCGTCAGCTTTCTGTTGCTGTGACAGAAAGTCTGAGGTAATCAACCTTAACTCAGGAAAGGCATGTTTGACTCAGTTTCTGAGGTCTCAGGTCGTGATCCCTTGGCTCTGTCATTCAGGGGGTCTGTGGCTAACACACCATAAAGAGAAAGTGCAGAGAAGGAGGTCTCTTTACCTCATAGTGTATAGGAGTCAGGAGTTGGGGGGAAGGGAGAAAGAAGCTTTGGGATGACATCCCTTTCAAGGTCATGTCTTCAGTTTACTAATACAGGCTCTGCTGGGTCCCATGTCCCAAAAGTTCTGCCATCTTGTAGTGGCACCACGGACTCGGTTCCAAACCTTCAACATGTAAGTCTTTGAGCTTATCATGGAGGTAAAGATAAAGAAATGGTGCCCTCTCTGCTAGTTCTTACTGAAGAGTGTCCCCATCATTGCTTTAAGGTGGAGAGACTATCTGATGTCTAGTGGACTAAACTGGAGCGACTTCCGCTAAGGCTCTGAAGCCAACCAAAACCATGGAACAAACCAGAAAATAGACGGAAACACCAAGGGCTCAAGCTATTAGAAAGAACTGGTGTGTGTGTGTGTGTGTGTGTCTACATACCAAGTCTACTGGCTGTGTGCCCTGCCCATGTCCTGTAAGTCATCAGAGGGATGGACCCAGGACCTCCCAAGTGGTCCAGCCAGAAGAAAGTGAAGAAAGAAGGAGCTGTGGCTTCTGTGAGAGATGCCTTCCTGCCTAGGCAAACTGACTCCCTGGCAGTCACACCCTTCTCTTAGTACTTCCTTAATTTTTATGTTCTTTATATCAAATATGCTTTTTTATTAACTCATAAACACCGGGGACCATTTCTAAGTCGTCCATTTCATGTACTTTTCAGTTTACCGTTTGGGGTCAGGGATGGAATGTCGTCTCTTTTAGCAGAAGGTTTGGAATGCAGGCGGAAACAGCCACTTTCCCCCAGGTTCTGGCGTATTTGTGTTATTGGTTTAAGTAGCTGTGAAATTGATGACAGGTGTTCAAAGATGAGTTCGTTGTGGGCAGAGTCACAGGGTGGGCTCCAGGGGGACAATCGGGAGGGCGGGCCTTCCGTCCAGCAACAGATGTGCAGCACAGGCTTTCTGAAAATCCAAACTTTGACTTGGGATTCCGAAGGCAGTAATGTGGAGGAAGGAGTCAGCAGTGGTGGAGCAGGAACACGCTGCTTGGCTGAATAACAGGTGTCCTTGAAGGACAATCAGGAGCTCGGGTATCTGAGGACAACTGAGAAAAAGATGTTGTTATTGTTTTGACCTGACCACCCCAAAAGGTTCTTGTATTAGAGATTTCACCCGGAGCGCTGCTGCTGGGAAGTGTGGAACCTTTAAGAAGGGGGTTGTTGGGTATCTTCCCCTTTGCCTTCTGACCCACAGGTGAGCAGTCTTGCTCGGCCATGCTCCCCCTGCCCCCATGATATACTGTTTCTTAAGCGATCCAAGAAGAAACAAAGCCAATTCAATATGGACTGGTACATGTAAAATCATTTGTTGAAATATATCTTTTCTCTATGAATTGGTTGTCTCAGGTGTGCCGGTTAATTCGATTGGATGTTTTAGTAGCTCAGTGAAGTCTGTCTTTAGATGTGTCCAGGAAGGTGGTGATGACATCATGAAACTGTAGCATGATGAATGTATGGACCCCTTGATGGGTTCATAACATGATGGCATTGTTTGGTGCTGGTGGAAGGTAGCAGGTGGGGTCTCGCTGGAGGAAATAAGGTTACTAGGGTATGCCCTTGGAGGGCGCTATCTGCCCATCACCCTACCTGCACGCTTCCTGTCTCTGCTTTCTGGTGGGCCACGAAGTGCACAGCTTTCCTCCACAGCTCGCTCTTGACTCCACGATGTGTTTGCCCAAGTGATTGAGTGTAAGGAACAGTGCACAAGGACCCTCTGAAACCAGAGCCAAAGTGAATGCTAGAGCAGCTCACCTGTCAGGTCTTTGAGTGATGGAAGGCATGCAGGAGAATGGGTATTATGGAATGTTTATGAGGCCTCGTCACTTGAATCCTTGTGTGCCTTCCTGTTTCTCAAATGGCAACCAAAACACCGTGGCATACCCAAATGGGTCTCCAAGACCCCACAAAGTTGTTCCGGTCATGAAATACATAAGGATTTCACAGTGACCATGGGCAAACAAGCGCCTAGGTGTCTGGGGGTGAGGGAGCTCCTGCTGGTACAGAAAGGGCTGGTGGAGATTGGAGGAGCTTGATAAAGGGGTGTGGAGAAAAGTGGGAAGAATGGAAGGTCCCAGTTCATGACATAGAGGCTTTGAGTCTAAGGCTGTCCTGATTGCTCTCAGCATCTAAACTAGAAGCACCTGGCCGGCAGACACTTCCTTCTGAGGTCTGCATGTGCACCGAGCACCCTGGCCGGCAGACACTTCCTTCTGAGATCTGCATGTGCACTGAGCACCGCAGCGTGTTGTGAGCCTCCCTGGCTGTGGCTTACTAAGTGTCTCTAGTGAGAGGAAGGTGGTGACAAACAAAGTGAGCTCCCAAAAACCTCCAGTTTGCCTCTTGAGATTTGTGATCCTCACTGGGAACGACCGGAGTTAAATAAAGCTCAGGTGTCAGGGGGTCACAGGTTTTCAGATGGGCCAGCAGCCTCATCCTCAGAGCCCTGGGCAATGACTTACAGCTGAAGAATGAAGTTTGGACCCAAGTGTAAGGAAATTGAAGATGTGATTTCAGTATAAAGAAGATCTAGATTTAAAACCTTAGCCACTTTATGAACACACACACACACACACCAGATTGAGAATTGAATTGGTTGTAACAATTTATAATAAAATAACAAAAACAATAGTGACAAAAACAAAACCTCAAGGATCTATCATGTGTGTATCGGTAGTAACGCTGAGGGTGGGTAAGGATCTACCGTGTGTGTATTGATGGTAATGCTGAGGGTGGGTCAGAGCAAGGAGCTTTGGTGAACACCATTTGTATCCACTTCATGATCCCACAGATCTCCTATAAGAACCATCTTCGTTTTGTAGATGAGGAACCTGGACACCTGACTACTCTTCATGCCTGAGGCAAGCCAAAAGCATTCCTGTCCAGTTTGAAAGCTTGTGCCGCTTCCTCCATAACCCATATGCCTTAGCTAGGGTTTCTATCTCTGTGAAGAGACACCATGACCATGGCACCTCTGATAAAGAAAACATTTAGTGGGGCTGACTTGCAGTTTCAGAGGTTCAGTTCATTATCGTCATGATGAGGCACAGTTGGCATACAGGCAGATGTGGGGCTGAAACTGAGAGTTCTGTATCTTGGAGGCAACAGGAAGTCGACTGAGACACTGAGCACTAGCCTGAGCATAGGAAAACTTCAAGCCAACCCCGCAGTGACACACTTTCTTCAAAAAGGCACACTTTTCCAACAAAGCCATACCTCCTAATAGTGCCCTATGAGACTACGGGGCCAATTACACTCAAACTACCACACCATATGAGAATAATGTGGAGTGCGTGATACGCAAAACTCCCATAAGATCTGACTTATCATGTGTGATACTGTGTGTATTATATATGTGTACAGACACCACATACGTGTACAGAGAGATATAAGGGACCAGGTGACAAGGCAGCTGATATTTCCGTGGGTCCTCCGAAACGTTTCCTGTGTTTTGAAGCCTAAGTCTGTCTGTCTGTGTGCCCCTCCCCCACCAGTTGTCTTGTTTGTAAGAGGGTGTGGCAGCAGGCAGCTGGCAGACAGCTGTCCTGTAACTGGGAAGGGTCTGCAGAGAGGCAGGTGCTGGGAGCTCTCCAGGCTGAGACAGGTTCTCTGCAACAGCTCCCTCTGTCTTTGTTAAAATGCATGTTCTGATGAGAAACCTCGGTGGCAGAAAGCTCCAGAAAGTCCCACTGTCACTGGTACTGCGGGAGAGCCAGTCTCTGGGTCTAAAGCTCCAGAGACAAGAACTTCACTCTTTTGGAAGGTTTTCACTGTAGAGCAAGCCCGTTAAGAGAGAGCTTGGCTGCAGAGGAGCTTCAGGCTCAAGAGGGCCAAAGATGGTGCTAAGCTAACCTGTGCCCCAGGAGGCAGGGAGGAAGGATAAGCAGGACCCTTCCCACCTGAAAACAGAGAAGAGCATGTGACAGGGGAGGAGGTTTTAGCAAAGAAGAGAAGAGTTTTTGGAGACGTGTGTAAGATTTATTTCATCATGCAGAAGGTGGTAAACCCGTGGAACCGTTGCTTCTAAACATTGCTAGATTACAAACCCAAAAGTCCACAGATAAAACAGTTCATCATATAGTTGGAGCTCACTGAGGATAGAGTCTTGGAATTCCTCAAACTTTTTACGCACAAATGAGTTCAGTTTTCAAAGACAAAAATAAGGACTTGGGATTCACAGAAAAATCTTGTTCTCCTTCCCTCTCTCTTTCCTTTTCTCCTTCTCTCTCTCCCTCAATCCTCTCTTTTCCTGGAAAATCCAGTGTGGACACTGGATCACTAGTACTTCTGGGGGTCTGGGGTGTTTCTGAGAACCAAGTGTGGACCATTGGATAGGAAAGCTGTACTGGGAGATAAAAGATCAGTGTCTAGCCCTTTACATCGCCTCTGGGCAATGGCTGACTCATCCTGCCAGGGGCCCAATGTGGGGGATGAGGAATTGCTGCTTTCTTCTGTGTTCCTGAGGCACCGGTTTAGAGTCTAAGCCATTCACCCCACCAATGCTCTATTCACTGTGCGCACTAAAACCACCCTAGTAAGCTACAGATATCTGTAAGTGGTCAGATGTGGGAACTGGGTAAATAAAAACGAACAAAATACTGCCTGCTCTAATGAAGATCACTGTTGAGTAGTGAAACAATGAGCCGTTAAGCTTATGTTCGGAGAGCTGCTAGGAAGGATGGGTCCTACAACCCGGGAGCACTCAGGTTGGATGGAAGTACAGTTTCAAAGTTCGAACCCTTAAGAACAGCAAGAGTTAGCCTGGCAAAAAGCAGGGAAAAGGACATTCTAGAGGTAAAGATATCAGACTAGGGAGAAGCTTGGAAGACTGGTGTGGGGGTTCTGATTGGAAAAGAAGCATTCTGCCTGTGGGAACTGGAGAGACAGAAGGACTTCTAGCCCAAGGGAAGCTCAACTTCCTGCTAGATACGCTGGACATCAACCAGAAACTTTTGAGAAGGAGGGAGGATGCCCTCACGTGTTCTAGGGCTCGGTCCTATCCCAGCTCTCAAATGCATATGACACTCGGGGCATAGTCTGTGTCTGACATCCAGTGTTGACGGGCAAGGACATTGTGTGATGGGTGGGGGCTGCTCCTGGCTTCCACCCAGCGTGTGTCTTTAGCACACCTGCAAGACACGGACTGACGTGGTGACAGAAAAGAGGGTTGCCACAGACCCATGAAAGCCCATGAACAGACAGAGCTATCTATTTCTGTCGCCCAGTCTCTGGCATGGGGTAGGAATCACAGGTCCACATGGAGTCTCCGGTCTGTGTCGTTAATTCTGCTTTGTACTTAGAGTCTTCTTGGTCGAGTCATAAACAGAGTGGCGTAGAAGCCTCAAAACCCACTTCATATTCCACATTCTGTCACCTGCTTACAGTATTCCCCCGGGATTGAGGGATAATTTAGATTACTATCTGCTAAAATGATTAGCCTCTTAGTGGTAGCTAGTAAATCAAGCTGGGAAAACATTTTTTTAATGGCCTATCATGATGAATAGAAAAATCCATTTGCTTTGTGTCTTTTTTAAAATATATCAGCTTACAATGAATTTAGTTTGAAGCAAATGAATTCGTATTATTGTCATTTATCCTGGCCCTGGAGCTTGAAATCTCTCAGCCTATAGAAGGGAAGCGAAATTTCTGCTTTTTCCTCTGCCCTGCGACATCCCTCCGAGATGAAAGGGTTTGGATCTCAAGCCAGGAAAGGGAAATCCTCTGGTTTTAGCCCCTCCGTTTTCTAGACAATTGCTCAGGGAATTCTCTCGTGGGCTGGACGCAAAAGAAGACAGAACCTGGAATTCTGCCAAATAGTTTTTAGAGAAAGAAATAGGTCCTCTTATACCACTCTTAGATGAAACATGTTCAGAAAGAAATACCTGCATGAGTGTCACCTGTCACCTATTCACTTCCCCAACACATCTGCAAGGTGGGATTCTGGGGAAAGAAGGTGGCAGTTCGTGTTTGTCTCCTCAGAGGAGGTCACATGGCAGACTGAAGAACCAAGTTTCCAGTGACCGTAAAGCCAGAGCAGATGAAGACTGTTTGACTTCCTGTTTAATCAACAGTTTGGGCAGATGTGGGGGCAGTGGTCTCAGTCTAGCTCTTTTTGTTGTTCATGTTAATATAAGAAATGGAACAGCAACATCATTGTACCTCTTCTGAAAGGAAGACATTTATTTTCTGGCATACTTTTTAAAAATCATTTTCACCAGCTGGGCGGTGGTGTCCTGGGCCTTTAATCGCAGCACTTAGGAGGCAGAGGCAGGCAGATCTCTGAGTTCAAGGCCAGTCTGGTCTACAGAGTGGGTTTCCAGGACAGCCAGGGCTACACAGGAAAACCCTGTCTCGAAACAGCAAAACCAACAACAACAACCACAAAATAATAATAATAATAATTTTCGCCAATTTAGCTATTTTGATGTGAGATTTTTCTCTATCACAAGGAACTTCACTAACTTTAGTCCCAGCTTGGAGTTGATGGAGAAAACAAATATTCAAAAGGTATGCATGTAACAACCTTAGGGCACCAACCCATGATCTATTCTCAGGTCTCCGTTTCCCTGCGCAACTTCTGGTTGGAAGGGAAAACACAAGCAGATAAATAGATAGTCTAGGAGCCCAGAAGGGAGGCTGGGTCTATGGTGCACAGAAGCAGGGTTAAAGGAGAGCTCTGCTTCATTGTTAGTGATAACAATAATTAAAAGGCTCTGGAACCTCAGTGGTCACCCCTGAGATGTTTAATAGTAATTATTGGTAATTACATATTATTATGTCAGAGATATATAATTATATAATTGTTATTATTAAGTATGATGTTGGCCATTGAGGTTTCAACCCCTTCTTCATTTGTGGGTCCTCTTTTGGGCTGGTAATTGAGATAATAGGGGCTAAGGTACAGAAGAGGGAAAGTAATTGGGTGAGGGCATGCTTGCTTGGCTCCTACGGAACCCCAGGAGTCATCGGCCTCTGTACCAGCGTGGTTTGGTTGGCATCTCCGGATGACCCAGGAGATAATTATTCTCAAAGAATTTCTGGCACAGAGTGTTCTGTCTTCATCCCCCATCCCCCATCCCCCAGCCCTGCAGACCGTCTGACTGTGGCATTGCACGTGAGCACTTTGTGTGGCAGCCCGCCACACTCTTCGTTTTGGGTGGGTGCCTGGGAAGAGCAGCAGAGTTGGCAAGGCAACACCGGGAAGAGAAAGATCGGAAAAGACAGCGTGGACCTGAAGGGCAGTTCCCTAAGCTCTTGACCTTGTGTTTTTATTGATTCTCTCAACAATCCCCTGAGGGCACGCAAGAGAGACCATCTTTAGGGGTAAGGTGAGAAAGACCTAGATGCTTTGTCTTCCGTGACCGGAGGCTAACTTCGTATCATCTGGCGTGTCTGCCGGGAGAGCAGGGGTCCTCCTTTGGAGGCGGCTGAGAAGACTGGACAACCTGTGTAACATATCCCAGCGCGGCCCGACTTGTGAAGTGTTCAGTGAATGAGAACACTTGTTAGAACACGGCCCGTCTTTGGCTCACAAGAGACCAGGCCTCGGAGAGCCGGAGGCTCACTCCACAGCAAGTAAGCAGCGAAGCAGACAGCAGCCCGGCCCTTTCCATACTATCGGGAATGCTACACTAAGAGGCTCTTGTGGCCCTTCATAGGCGCCTCTCCGTTGAAACGGCCTCCTGGGAGCCCCGCGGTGATCAGTTGAGCAGCTTCAGAACTGCTCTGTTTTCAGTGGAGCGCAAGACAAGCTGAGGCTTGTTTGCCTCCGTCTTGAGTGTTGCCCAGGTCGCAGGGAGGGAGTTGCTAGGCAATGGCTGGGAAGCTTTCCACAGAACAGTGGATTAGCAGAGAAGAGGGCGGGTTTGGTGGGAAGAGCCTAGCTGAAGAGGCAGAGAGCTGGGTGGGTGTGGCTGGACGCTTCTCACCTGGGCAGCTCAGTCTCCAGAGGGGTGAGGTGATCCTTACCAAGAGTTACAAATAGAGGCAATGCCTAAGTCGCAAACAACTGAGCTGCTTAGCCTGTTCACAGTATCCTTCCCAAATGCTCAAACGAGCCCATCCCCCAAGATACACAAATTTAGGGGGGAAAAATGAACAATGGATGCCGTTAGCTGCAGGCTGAGGGCCGTAGCTGATCAAATCTCTTTTCTTGGAGAGAAAACCACTCAAGATTAGGCTGATATGTGCAGAATAATAAAGGATAACAGGACTTATAAGTATTATATTTCTTTGGTTCTTTTTCTTGGGAACTTAAGAGTGTTCTCAAATGTTTCCATTTATTTATTAGTGGCTCCCTTCAATAGAAGTCCAGGCAGAGGTAGAGCTGCGGTCTTGTACTGTGAGCAAAGTTGCCTTTGAAAATAAGTTGGCCTTTGCGTGTACATGTGTGTGTGCTACTCGGATTGGACCTAGGTCCTTATGTGTGCTCGCTTATTACTGTTCTCCTACTAAGCTACATCCTTGTCTCTCTTCCTGCTTTTTATTTGGAGACAATATTTCACTAAATTACCCAGGTAAGCCTTGAACACTCCATAGCCCAAACAGGTCCTGAACTTGTGGTCTCTCTTCTTCTACCTCTCAAGTATCTGAAACTAGAGGTCTATGATACAAGACCCAATATTAAGAAAGGTTCTGAAATCATTTTTATTATATCTCTGAATTAGTGCTTCCTTTTCTGTGTGATTAACCAGACTAATTTTTGGCTTCATATGTACACATATTTTTCAACTTCCCAGAATAAGAACAATAAGTTAATGATTTTTTCCTTATTTTGCTGTTTTTTTTTAAAAAAAGGAAGGTTGTGGTGAACAAGAGGTAAATTTAGGGCTGTTATTAGATGTGATGCTGGGAACCGAACTCAGGTCCTCTAGGAAAAAAACACGACACATTCTTAACTGATGAGCCATCTCTCCAAGCCCAGGAGGTAAATTTAGAACTGAAGTGACTAATTGGCCTGGGAACAGAACAGTTGAGTGATCATTTTGAGCAGATTAGTTTGTCCAAATGTGATGAACACCTGGTACTGTTAAGTAGCATTTAACAGTTAGGGATTTTGGCAAGTCTGGGCTGCGCTGGCAGCATTGAACGGCACTCTTAAGAGAAGACTGACATTTGGCATGACCACCATCCCCAGTGCTTTGTCTCGGGTGATCATGCCTTACTGGGTATGTCGCATGGTGCATCCATGCAGGGGTCAGAGGAGGATGCGCTTCATTTCGTTGGCTGACTGCCTGATGCTTCTGGGACTGTAGTAAAGGTATGGCCATTAGTCTGGGAGCAAGAGTTAGACGACTGGGTTCTGACCTAGGGCTATAGTTAAGCCGACAACATGATCATTCAAACTGATACATTTGACTTTTGAGAGTCAGGGCAGTGGCTTTAATGGCGACTGTGGGACAGCTGGTCCCTACAGTGACCCTACATTGATCTTTGTATTAGTTATGTCTGTGACTTAAATACTTTAAAAGAAGGTGACTTAAGGAAGGGAGTTCTTGTGGTCATTGTTGCTGTCGTTTGGGCTTGGTTGTTTGGTTTATTGATGGTTGTGGTTTCAGAAGGGATGTAATCCATCATGCTCCTGAGAGTGTGAGGTTGTTAGTGACACTGGACCAGCCAGGAAGCTGAGAGATGAAGACTGGGGCTCACCTTGCTTTTTCCTTCAGTTCAGGATACTGGCTTGTGGAATAGGGTCACCCACCTTTGTGGTGGGTTTTTCCAGTTAAACTTCACTGGAAACACCCTAACAGATCCACCTGGAGATGTGTCTCCAGGGAGATGCCATCCTATCAAGTTGCCGATCAAGATTAACTTGATCAGGATCACAGTCCTGGTAAATCACTTGTATCCTCTTTGAGTCTCACATTCATCATTTTAAACATAGCAAAATGAAACATTCCTGTGTTACCTGAGCAAAGGCTTGGAGGCTCCTGTAGACGATAAGTGTTTAAAAATAAGAGAGCATTTTACAGATTCACCGGTTACTTCAAGATTTCTGAGAAAGATCCAGAAGCTCAGCAACCTCCATCACACTCTGTAGACAAGCTCCAAGAACTTTTAATAGCAAAGAAACCAATCCCTCCTTTTCCTAGGCCAATGCTTATAGAGCCAGTGCTGCTGGTAGATTTATATTTCCATGTAAGCAGGAAAAGTGGACCGCCATCATTAGCCTTGTTTTCCTCCCTTGATCAGAAAGTGAGGAAAATACACCTCTCTCACTAGTGCTTTGAGACTCCTAACCAGCATCACAAGAATTAGCACCAGAAAACCAAGGAATGACATCCAGTTTGAGGTTTTAGTGTGGTTTTGAAAATGTTTAGAGAGTGACTAACTGTCCAAGCTTGTCTATTTCACTCTGAACTATTTTGGTGGTCACTAAGGCAATAATTGAAATATCGCTGCTTTTGTACCATGTAATTTCTTTATAGCACAAACTCCGAATATGTTCCTTTTGCTTCACTGGAAGTTTGCTGTTACAGTGTGGGTTGTGATCTCCCTCACATAGACTGGGGATGCCCTAGAATACATCCAGGGGTCCCAGAACCTGAGTAGCTCACATCTACAGATGCTCATTTTGAGTTAGAGATAAAAGTTAGGGTTTAATGTCTCTCTCCCTCCCTTACACATACACACACACACACACACACACACACACACACACACACACTAGGACACTTGTTATAATTACATGGTAGAAGCATAGTGTGTTGGGAATCAAATGCTGATTAATGTTAATTTTAGGATAAACAGAGGAGGAGAAAGACAGGAAAAGCCAGTGGACTTCAAGGATAAAAATATTCCCGAGTTGAGACTCAGCATCTATGGCTGCACAACCCAATAATTACATCTGAATCGTGATTACCTGTTCTTATATAATTAACCCTGAGGTTCATCTGGATGGCTAGAACTTCTGCCCTGGAATGTACCAATCTCTGTGGTTCACAGACCACTGAACCGAATCCAGAAATGCCCACACACTCCTCACAGCCCATATAGAACAAGTGGCTTCTTTTTCTGGAATCTAGAAGGGTCAGTGTTCATCAGAGACTGAGTCTGTTGGAAAGGTAATGGCAACAAAGTTGTAGGTGCTTGTCAAGGGTGATGGGATTTGGAAAGGAGACTCAGAGATACTTGCAGCTTCAGTTAATTAAAGCCTCCCATTCTCTACTCCCTCTCGCTGCCTCACTTGGGAAAGCCTAGAAAAGAACATGTTAATCAGCCCTTCAGCATTCTCACACTGATTAGAACAAGCTGCATCCAAACAGAGAGAAAGTGAGAGGCACAGGGGAGAGACAGAAAGATCTTTGAGTCTGTGAAAATGAAAGGAGTAGTAAAGGCTTTAAACTCAAACTGGGCTGAAGTGAGAGGGCCGTGGAGGGTGGGAAGGAGTGGAGAACCGTGTGCTTTCTTCTCTTCTGAAAGAGAGCTTCTCACTCATCATCTGGAGAACGAGATGAGGCTGAAGTTGGTTGCTCATCAGTACCGCCTTCTTCCACTGTACCAGAGCTGTGTCTGTATTTGGAGAACCCGCCTCTTCCACAGTCATCTGCCTCAGAAGACAGTCTTGGTTGCTCATGCTGTGTTTAGGTATTGGTTTAGGCAAGACTGTGTAGTACAATTTTGGCACGTGAAGGAAGCTCTTCTATGGGGGTGAGGTGGAAGGTGTATTTTATTTTGTGTGTGGTGTATGTCCATGTGTGGCATATAAGCACATGAATGTGTGGATATGTGCCATGGTGACCAGAGGATGATGTTGGATGTCTCCTTTTATCACCTTCAGCCTTGTTCCACTGAGCATGAAGCTCAACACTGTTTATCTAAACTGGTGACCTGTATGCCCCAGCAACTTTTCTGTCTCTGCCCCACATAGCCTTGGGGTTACAGGCACTTGTGTAGCCATGATTGGCTTCTCATGTGGATGTTTACCTTCTTTACGCAAGGAGGTAAAGTAACTCACCTGACATGCCCAGTGTTGTTGATACTAAAGCTAGGCTAAAAACATAATCTTGACAATGAGAAATATTTTATAAGTTAGGGACAGTAAAAAAAAGATTGAAATACGTGGACTTTAGATATGGGTTTATATTATCACTCAAGGTCCTCATGATTTACTGCAAATATTCTTGCCCACTGAACCTTTTACCCATCCCCAGAAGGCCTATTTTGTATTTTAATCTCTTGCTTAAAGAAGAGATCATAAAGAAGAATTAGGATCCTTTGGTTCTGTTGACAGTAGGCTTCTCATATGGTGGTGGTGTTGGCTATCTTACATCCATGATATGAGCTGACTTAAATACAGGGCAAACAATGAGGAGGACAGGGCAGCAAAGAAGTCAAGGAACCTATTAACATTCCTCGGAACTATCCTGTCTGGGGGCCTCTGACCATGAAAACTACTCCTTTGCTGTTTATGGCGATGGAGTCAGGGTTCTGTTACTAGAGGTGAGAGCCTCCCAGCCAATAGAACACTTCCTTAGGTGAGTGTATCTCTTTTATAATAGATACGCTTTTCTCGCTATGTAGGGAGCCTTGGATCCTTAGAAAGGCATCCTCTGATCATTAACAAGCATAATAATAGCCCGTGCTTGTTGAGACTATGTGCACCATCAAATACTTTTACACTGATCCTTTATGACAACTCAGGAAGTCAGGCAAGGGGAAGAGTATTATTCCTGTTTTCAAGATCAGGAAATCAACGCAAGGAGGTAAAGTAACTCACCTGACATGCCCAGTGTTGTTGATACTAAAGCTAGGCTAAAAACATAATCTTGACAATGAGAAATATTTTATAAGTTAGGGACAGTAAAAAAAAAGATTGAAATACGTGGACTTTAGATATGGGTTTATATTATCACTCAATCTCTTCTAACTCTGAGTTTTAGATAAGTTCTGTAAATCTCTCTGAAGTTTGGCATCCTCTCCTAAAAGATGGCAATGATAAAATTCACCCCACAAGGTTGTTTCAAGAATTAGATGAACAAATGTATTTGAAGCCCGGAATCCAGTGGTTGGCATACAGTGGACTCCCCTCTCCTAAACATTGTACAACATTAGGCAGACATTGTGGTAGCTGTGTCCTTGCAAGCACTGTTGAAATTAATGTTTTAGTTTAGCTTGCACGCATAGTAATAGGTTTTATCACTCAGCTTTTTAAAGATGAAATGGGCAACACTGAATTCCATGCAAAGAAAAAGACTCAATAGAAGCCATTCTATCCAGAAACCATTCACAACATAAGAAAAATAAAATAAGACAGAGGGTGAGCATTGAAAGGGTTTCTGGCTGGTGGGTAAAGGCAAGTGATGGAAAACAGGATCCTACTTAATAGAGAAAAGCCGGGCTAATTTATGTGGGAATGAAAATAAGGACATAAAAGCAGGCCAGGACGAAACTGGCAATGTACAAGTATGGAAGAAAAGGAGCTGGGGGCTGTAGGGTTATGCAAGTCAAACGTAAGTCAGTTGCATTGTGTTCTTACTAAGAAGAAGGCAATAGTGGACTTGGAATTCACAAACAAGCACCTGGCATGTGGGAGCCGAGAGTTGATTCTTCTGCCCTAAGCAGCTTCCAGAAGGCCTCTTAGAGCAATATACATATACAAACACATGTATTCAGTCAGGCCCCACCTCAATGTTCTATAATTTCCCCAAACAGTGCTGCTATCTGGGGAGACAGCTACTCAAAACAAGACCCTGTGGAGGAAAAATCAGAATCAAACCTTCTGAATACATTTTATTTTCTGCTCTTGTAAGTAAACCCTCAAAGAAATTAGGTCAAATAAAAAGAAATCAATATTTGTAAGGATACAAGCAGTCAAATGGACAGTGGCCCCTGCTCTGGCTATTGCTAGGTCTATAAATTTGGACACGCTCATTAGTAGCTGTGTGCCTTAACTTTCTCATCGGTAAAGTAGCAATGATCACAGACCTTATCTCACGGAGTTGTGAGGTCAAAGGCAACAATCCCTGTCTGTGCCCACATGGTGCTGAGAATCTATCTGTGATGGTTGAATCTTATTGTCAACTCAGCTAGATTTAGAATCATCTGGGGGGTATTTGGTAAGGCACACGTGTGACCAGAGAGACACGGGCCTGTGTGTTTCTGTGAGGGTTTTTGTGATGAAGGATTAACTGAAGGGAAGATTGGCTCAGAATGTGATTGGCAGCATGCTATGGGATGGCAGCCTGGATGGAATAAAAAGAGGAAGAGGAAAGAGACAGCTGAATATCAGTATTGCCCATCTTCTGCCTCCTGGTCAGCTACGAAGAGGGAGCATCCTCCACTACATGGCCCTGCCCCAAGCCCATGGAGTTAAGCAACAATGAACTGAATATCTTAAAAGTGTGAACCAAAACTTCCTTTCTTTCAGCTGTTTCAGTCATGGCCTAAGTCACAATGATGTGATAAGGAACAAATACACCAATATTTTTGAACTGATAGAATATGAATTTGACCATTTCGGGAGATGTCTTAGAAATCATAGTCTTAGATTTATCTTAATCTGCTTATTCGCTAAACTTTCCAGTTCCTAGCCCCTGTGGCTGGCTTTTTCTACTGCCCTGCCTCACCCAATTCTTCTTCCAGGCTCACTTCTATTTTCATTTATGAAGTAGAGGAGTGCTTACACAATACTCTGAGGTAGGCTTCTCCCTCTTCCCTGTCCCTGTTCTTTCCTGAGGGAACTTCAGCTACAGGAAGCAGGTCTGGACTCAGTAGGAGACCTGAAGTTTGGGCATCCTATGGATTTGGTATTTGAGGCTTCTGCAGACTAACCCAGCCTGCAGAAAAGGGATAATTAAAGAGATGAGATGTGAGAGTTCATAGCCTGATCTCCTCCTCTCCTGAGCCCTGACAGAACTTTGTGAAATGTTTCTGTAATAACATGTCTTCAGATTTGAGTTGCTTTTATTTTTTTGAAACCAAATGTTTCCTGACCTGGCGACATGAGAAGCCTTCCTGGAAATATCAGTTATGATGGCAACGATTATGATAAGGGTTGGGAATAGGAGGATCTTCATGAATCTGTCTGAGAATTAGAACAAGAATTAACTTTCTGGTAACTACTCTATACTTTGGCAAATCCCCCATGGAGGCTGCATCTCTCTGTATTGCCTTGTCCTAGCATTTAATGAAGGACATGCACGTACCTGGTTCTTGTTCTCAGCAAATTCTCTGCTTCTTTCTTCTTTTCCTTTAAGCCCATTGCTTGTTCTCTTATCATTTTATCATTTTCCTCTCTGATCAAAACTTTTTTACCCAGCGGCCATCTTTTAATTGGATCTTAAACATTTGAGTTGAATGCTGCGCATTATAAATGTGGTAGTTTGAAAGAAAATGGCCCCCAAGGGGAGTGGCACTCTTAGGAGGGGTGGCCTTGTTGGAATAGGTGTGGTCTTATTGGAGGAAGTATACCACTGTGGAGGTGGGCTTTGAGGTCTCATATATATGCTCAAGCCACACCCAGTATAAGACAGACCACTTCCTGTTGCCTGCCAATCAAGATGTAGGACTCTCAGCTCCAGCATAATGAACTAAGCCTTTGACCTTTAAGCGAGCCACCATGATTAATTACTTTCCTTCCTAAGAGTTGCTGTGGTCATGGTGTCTCTTCACAGCAGTAGAAACACTAAGACATCTTTGGTTCTGAAGTCAGCATGTGAGGCCAAGATTGGAAATACTCAGTGTCCATATTGAGCATCTCCTTATATCATCCTGAAAGGGATGATAGTGTATGAGGGTTTTGTGCAGAAACCTGACCTTAATATATGTGTCTACATGTCTGATCATACATGCAGTAATGTAGAGTAGCTGGTAGTTTTAAACAAAGTCAGTTTTCTGCTTCCTCTCTTCCTACTGTCTCTGTTTTGCTGAGCATACGCCACACTGGCCTATTGTGTGTCCTGATCTCAGGGGTCCCAAGCTGGGGTAAGGTGGTTTCACCTTTCATCCGGATCTGGAAGGTCCTACTATGCCCTTTTCTCCGTTCACTCTTTCCTCCAAGACAATTTCACAGCCCTACAGGCAAAGAGACTCATCTGAGACCCGATCAGGCAATGGATAGGAAAACTGAAGAGCAAGGAAAGATGCTAAAAACACCAGTTACCCACCAGGGATATCCATGCCTACCTCCACTGGCAAAGACAGAGTGTGGGGAGGGCAGAGAGAGGGAGGGCAGTACAGTGAGGGGCTCAGCAGCCTGCAGCAGCTCCCCTGCAGCCGGGAGCACGGAGAGCTGGGTGTTAAGATGACACAGCTGGAGCCTCTGGTTTTCACCATGGCTGAGTTTTGTCTTGGAAACTGGCACTCCCTCTGAAAACCTGAAATCGACCTTGGAAGATAAGTAATGACATCCCCAGGAATGAGAATGCCCTTGTGCCCACGGAGAACAGGATGACTGACTGACTGGGGGGTGCCTACAAGTTTTGAATTCAGCATGACTGACATTTTAAACGAAAAGCACCTAGCCTGGTTTGCCATATGTCTGAAGGAACACTGTAGGAGCGAAGTGTGGATCTTTACCATTCACTTCGGAGCTGATGCGTCTGCTGTCGCGTCGTGGAGATATTTATTTCCCCTTATTTTAAGTGTGCCCATTGCCGCTTCCAGATGCATGCCCAATGCCCAAGCAAAAAAAAAAAAATGGAAAATCACTTCTCAATTATTTGAACATGAAGTAGGTAAGAATGTTTTAGAAAATAAGAACAGAAAAATCCAGAGAAGATGGGTGAAATACAGACATCCCAGGTATTGAAACCCTCCCTCAGGGGACTGGAGAGATCATCTTAGCCTTAGTCTATGCTGTGCCCTTTGTCGTTGGGTAAACTGTGGTCCCACATGGTGACTATTTCTGTGAGAGCGATCTGGATAATTCTGGCTGTCTTATCTTGACAGGGAATAGTGAGGGAAGAAAGAAAATCAATGCAGAGCAATGATGAGAAGTTGAAACTGCTCAGGGAAACTGAGGCTTCCCCAGCTCCCTGGAGCCAGAAAGTGAGGCCAGGAAGTCTTCCTCCTGGGCCAGAGGTACTCCTTTACTCCACTGAAGACAGGTGATTAGAAGACTTGCCACTTGGTTGCATCCTTGTGGGTATGGAGCCTGCTTGGCCACAGCAAGCCTTTCAATGGCTCTGGTCTCCCAGCAGCTGTGCAACACCTGGCTTCCTGTGTGGCCTGGCAGTATCGGTGGAGTGAAGCACGGTTAATAAAAACTCAGAGAGAGAAATTTGGGTTCTACCTGAAGATCCGAAAAGCAAAGCAGCCAGCCACTGGCTCTTACCTCGATCTCAGTCCGAAAATGGTGATCCTGCCTCCAGGAATCTCAGAATGAGACTGTGTGTGAGAGCTGTCTCCTCCCGTCTTACATTCGTCTATAGGGCTAGGATGGAAGGCATGCATCAGTGGGATTAAAGGCATGCACCACCCAGTTTCTATAGCAGCGAGTGTGGCTACTGGTGTGTGTTACCACTGCCTGCCTGGTCAGTAAGGCTGACGGGGGGGGGGGGCTGTTTCACTCTCTGATCTTCAGGCAAGCTTTTATTATTATTATTATACAAATGAAATGCCACTACAATGAAAGGGTCAGGATCTTGTGTTCCTAGAGGCCGTGGTCTGTCTGTAATAAGTAAGAGGGTACTTCACACTGCCAATGTCACACAATAGACTTATCCAACAGTCAAGCAAACAGTTGTGCTGGAGTCAGACCTGGGGCCACCCAGACTTATCAGTCAGTCTCCTTTGGGGAGAAAGGAAAACGTGATTCAATAGATAACACCAAGGCTGAGTCTGACTCCACTAGGTGCTGCTGGGTTTTAGGCCAGTATCTATGCCCTCCTCAGATTTTACAGGGCACTCAAACATTAAGCCATTTTGTCGTGGACTCTCCCAACAAGCAGACTCCCTTTTTTCTGCTACTATGGAAATCCTTGAATTCCAGATGAAAAGACCTCATAAAAAATGAGTTCCCATTTCAAGATGTCACTAGTAGGCCTAAGGACTTGATGATAAGCAGCCTGCCAGGTTGGCCTATCTCCCGCCTACATCTTGTGGTGGTACTGGGAGCAGGGTGGTAATAACCCAGAAGTCTTGGGTCTTGATTCTGGGAGCTGGTGTTATCCGTTCATCTCGCCATAGTGCCTGATCTCCTCTATCTGTAGGACACTATCAGATGGGATCAGGGCCCACCCTAACAATCTCACTCTGAGGTTAGTCTCTGAACATGGTCCCTTCCTGAGGTTCTGGGAGTTAAGGCATCAACATTTGTATTCTGGGTGACATAATTCAGTCATAGCAGCCTGCTTACATGTCATTACCTAAAGTCCACTTTCCATCTGAGAGAGAGAGAGAAAGAGAGAGCCCAGAAATTATTGACGAAAATGGGCATCAAGAAGAAGTTCTGCCCTCTGCTGACTCTCCTGTGGGTGTGGAGAGGGGTCCACATGGAGGCAGGGTCTCCCCCTCCTCTGTCCTAAGGGAGGTGCAGTAGGGCTCTCCTTTCAGACCCTAGAAATGGCAAAGAGAATCTCAAGTTCCCTATAGCTCTTTTCCTTCATCTCCCTTGCGTGTGTGTATTGAAGGCTCATGCACGACGGTCGGCAGTTCCTCTTTGTACCGGTAACCGATTACCTACCACACTTTATGATTGCCTAATCACAACAGTAGTTACCATTTACTGAATGCCTGGCATGCTTCATGTCAGCGTGGTGCTACGATCTTAATGTAAATGTTTAACAGCATTTCTACAACAATTCAGGTAGGTTGTTATTACTACTCTCGTGTATAGGAAGGAAAAGGAAAGACATCAGGAAGGCTAACGGAACATAGCCAGGGAGTAGAGGAATCCAAAGCCCAACATAGCTCTATGTGATGGACATACATTATTGTAATAACTGGAGGAATTTGAGTGTGGAGTTATTAGATAATGATATGGTGTTGCTGTTACATATCCTGAGTGTGGTCCTGGCATTATGGTCATAGAGGAGAGTATCATTGTTCCTGGGAGACACATGCTGAAGTGCTCAGGCAGGAAAGGCCCCAACATCTGATTAAATACTCAACTAGTTCATTTTTGCAAACTAACGCAGGCACAAGCGTGTGGGCGTGTGCGCACAAATGCGCGATGGATAAGTGGAAGCAGATGTGATTTTAAAATCCTGAGTGTTTCTTGTATGCTTATCGTAATTTTTCTGTATATTTGAAATCTTTCATAATATAAACATTGTATGGAGCCAGACATGGTAGTGCCTACCTACAATCCTTCTACCAAGGGCAGAAATGGGACAACTGTGAGCAGCAGGCCGATCTCTGTTACATAGCATGGTCAAGGCCATCTTGAGGGACATAGTGAGACACTGGCTTAAAAAGACCCAGGGATAGAGCTGTAGCACAGCCCTAGAGTACTCTCCCAGCACATGCGAGGTCCTCGCAGCACCTCAGGGTAGAGACAGGAAGTTGAAAAGTGAAAGAGCCTTGCACAAATCACATCAGATTCATACAAGCAATGCCACACGGCACAGCTGTGACTTTTTCTCCTCGGTTCTAACATGTCATGTACACTCTCCTCATTCGGGCTGTGGAACTGTGTCTTCCTTAACGTACCAGTCAGCTGTCCTACTGCCTGGGAATCTGCTGGGCCAATACAGAGCCTAGCTGCCTTCCAACGGGGTCTCCAGCTAACCCCTCGGAGATATTCCCAAATTCAAATTTAAGGTTTAGCACATGGAGCAGAATGCCTGGTTAGTTAGGGCTTCAAACAAGCAAATTACTTTGAGGTTCTAAGAAGGTGTTCAGTGTTGCAATGGGACCTAATTCCATTTAAAATTGATCATTGTTCATCTCAAATTTAAATATAATTTGGTATTCTGTATTTAACCTACCAATATTCCATCTGTGTTCCGGTACCCCACATACTAGATAGAAGTCATGGTCTCCTATGAAGACTGAAGTTTAGGAGCAGAATAGAACATTAGACACCCCCCATGACCCTGGGTTTTACGTGTCCTAGCAGCTGGCTGCACACCAAGGGATGGGCAAGTATGGGAAGAAAAATGCCCCAGAAGCTTGTGAAGGTCTGGTTGACCCTTGTCCTGTGACATACCACAGATGTGCTGGTGGGCTGCACATCTCGCCTTCTGCTTTGTTCCTCTCGGCTGGGCCATTGGCCCCAGCTGTGACAGTCTCTCATACAGCCAGAGCAGATATGGAGTGGACCCGGTGGAGTTTCAGCCCTAGCCCTACCACACCGGTTTTATACATTCTCATCTGTATAATACAGATAGTAACAGTACCCTTTTGAAAGAGGAATAATGGGGCCAATATTTGCCAAGTGCTTAGGGTGATGCCCAGTGCCCAGTAAGCCCTTTATAAGCATTTGCCAAATAAACAAAGCATTCATTGGTAGAGAAAGTTAGGAATGTTATGGGGAAGGTCTACTGGTCTGAGATCCCCCAGGGCCTTCAGCAGCTCTGACCTGGAGTGTCTTTGGTGACTTGGGCTTAGTTCTATGGGTTCATTTCATGCTGGGTACTTGGAGTGAAGTCAAGAAGGGAATATAAAGGCAGAAAGGGTAGCAGCCTGCAGGAGTGACTGTATTCCCTGACCCAGCTGGTTATCACTATTTGGGAAGGGGTGTTGAGTCCTAAGGAAGACGTCAAAGGGTGGCTTGCTCTGGAAGCAAAGCAGCCCCTTGACTATCCATTGTTGTGACACTAGATTTGTGGTGTCTCCTCTGATCTTTGAGGCTTCTTCTCTCATGCCCAGTGCCTCTTTTCTTCTCCTTTAGCTTTGTATCTAGTCTCATGACTTCCCCCTCTGCTCTCACTTAAATTCCTTCACCTATTTTTGTCTCAAAAGGAAACCATCACTCACAGAGTGTCTAGTGTTACAGTGGGAGAGGTTGGCTGGCTCCTCAGTCAGCAGCACAAGAAAACATCCCTGAGCCTGGCCATTTCAGAGAAGACTTCAGGTGCTAGCACAGGGTGCCACAGTGGCTCGCAGCAGTAGGTCCCTGAGAGATGGGACTTAACCTAAGACCTGGCTTCCCAAAGTACAATGCCACATCAAATTGCCATATCTCTTGTAGGCTGTCTCCATTCCTTATAGGCAAATTAATGAAAAGTCAAACTATCAAATCACAGCTAGAAGAGCCAGCTGTATCTTACAGTAAGTCACACTAGTCCTTGGTAGCCTGAGCCATGCATCTTGACACCTGGGATCTACCTACCATTGGCCTGCAGCCATGCATCCTGACACCTGGGATCCACCTACCACTCACCTGCAACCGGAAACAAAGGGAAGAGGAAATGAACCAGATGGATCAGGGCACAAAGGGACCCCTCAGGTTCTCAGAACATTAACACAGAAGTGCTAATACATCAGAATGGCCATGGCGAACACTTCAATAATTTTCATTTTAAAAAATCCATTTATTTATTACTACTGCATGTGTGAGTGCATGCTATTTGTGTAAGTACAAGTCATGGCATGCGTGTGCAGGTCAGAGGACAATGTTCAGAGGTCAGCTGTCTCCCACCATGTGACTCCCAGGGATTGAACTCAGATTATCAGATTTGATGGTCATCACCTTTACCCACTGAGCCATCTCACATTAGCCCTAATTTTTCTTAGTGAGCAACTCATTTTCTGTCTGTCCTTTTCTGAATTTCCCTAGCTCCTGTATGAAATTTTTGGTTTGGATGTCAAAGGTCACATGACATGAGGTGGCATGACCATTTGAAGGGCAGAAGTCATTTGCCTCTTTATTATCTTCAAAGAGTAAAGGATATATTTTTTAACTTGACAAAATATTTTTATCAAAATAATGGTGTCAAGCAATAATGTCAAAATGTCATGCCCCAACTTGGCAGATTCTAGGGTCTCATACGGTACTTGTGGTTATTATATAAACTCAAAAATTAAAATACAACAGAGCCAGGGAAGAAAAGCTAAGAAAATAGCAGATTGCTCTGACATTGCATATGTGTGTATACGTGGGCTCCCTCCTCTTTCTTCCTTTGTTTCTTCCTTCTTTTCTGTCTCTGTCTTTTTCTCTCTCACGAGCTTAAATATTGAGGGTAATTTGAGGTTGGCCTATTTCACATGCATTGTTAATAACGACAACTTTGGTTTAGTACTGAGAAGCTAAGGCTTTGTTTTTCCAGACTAGACTATGCCTTCTGATACTCCATGTGTGCCTTCTATGAGCTTCTATTTCGTGGAGAAGCAAGTTGAGATGGATCACCACAGGGAACAGGACATATCAGAATACAGAAGTTATTCTTGCCAGAACACGTTTTGACCAGAGCTTGGTTCAGTCTGGGGGGACTGAAAATCGGATGTTTACCTACAACATGTATTTGACAACACTTTGGGTTTTAACGTGAACCTGTGTAATGCAGACACAACTAAATCTGGCAGCATATTAATGTCACTGAAAGTGCATTTTATTTATAGAAATCACCATCTCCCCAGTTCCCAGTCAGAAGCCCATACACAGTAATTAAGCCATTATAAAAACACAATAGGACATCACATAATAGAACCATCCTGCTGTCAAGGCACACTGAGTCGGGGAAGCGGGGGAACACAAAAGAACACAACTCATCCAATTTAGTCCTGCTGTGGAAATGTCACAAACCAGTACCCTCCAATGGGTAAGTAGGAGAAAAAGTAATTTCCACAGACAACTGGGCATTGAGTCTTAATTCTCAGAAAATGGAAGCTCAGCCAGCAAGCTGACCAACCAATCCACCAACATTAGCCAATTACCAAAGACCAGTGGGCCCGAGGAGCAGTACTCAAGGGGTTTGCAGACATATTGAGAAACAGGATAAGAACAAAAATGAGCTACAGCAATAGCCCAAGAGATGCTACAGGAGGTAGGATTAAGCAAACAACACCGAGGGGGCACTCTGTAAAAACAGAGGGGAAGCCGCTGTGTGGCTGGAGAAAGGCCGTGGACGTCTGTGTGAGGAGGCAAACCGGAAGCTCTCTAGAGAAAGAGAAAGGATGAGAATAAAATATTGGGAAGCCAAACATTCAAGAAAACACATGCAAATATTTGGAGAAACAGTTTCCAAAATAAAATGAGAGTTAAATTATGAGCACATTGTTTTCCTTTTAAGAATAATGCTCTGACGGTATGCAGTAACAAAATGAAGGGGTGGTAGGATATCTCAGTGGGTAAGGTCGCTTATTGCCAAGGCAACAATTATACCTGAGTATAATTCAATTTGGAATATACATGGTGGAAGGATAGATATTAATATAACTCCTCTGATCTCCACATGTACACTATGACATGAGTGAGCCTTCACACATACACACACACACACATAATTGTAAGAAACTTTTTAAAATAAAGATATGTAAAGTGTTTATAATATGATACAATTTTTTAAAATTCACATGTAGAAGAGAAAAAAGACTGGAAATAAATATATCAAATGTTATACATTAAAATAGCCGCACATTTTAATATAACATATATATACAAACATACATGTGCATCCATCTTCCAGTAGGATAGATTGAAACTAGGCCCTCATACATGCTAGGCAAGTCCTTTCCCCCGTCAAACTTGTAGTAGCTCTTTAAGTGGATATTGAGAGTGTGGCAATTTTATTTTTCCTTTTGACACTTTATGTTTTCTAATTCTAAAGTAAATAAAAATATCTAAACAATAAGGCAACAAACAAAACCCACACAAACAAACTTAAAAGGCGCTTTTCATGACACCAGATATAAATTTTATCGTACCATTATTCATCTATAGATTTCTGGACAGAATGTTTTAAGATTTGTCCGTGTTGTCTGCGCAAACTCAGTTGTGTTCCTGAAAACTGAAGTCTTGCTCACCAATGAGGTTGTGTTTTTATTCTCTCAGGAGTTAACTAAAGCCAAAAAAGGTCATAAGGGTGGGGCCCTAATCTAGTGATGTCCTAGAAACAGAAGAGCAGGGCAGGGCATGGCCTAGAGGGACACAGAAGGCAACAGTTTGCAAACTGGGGGGGTGGGGGGGAAACTAAGCCTGCCAACATTTTGATTTTCTAGCCTCTGGTACTTTGAGAAAATGTTTCTTTTGTTTAAGCAACTCAGTTTCTGGTATTTTGTTATAGTGGTGCTAGCAGACACTGTTTTTGCCCATATTTTTTTTTTGCCAAAATATTAAGCTAAAATAATTCATGGTGTTTGTGTACTAGAATGAACTGCTCATTCCACTGATGTCTCTTATTTTTGTCTTTTCTTTTGGTGAGCATCATTGGAGTATCAGCCATGGGAAGACGTTGGGCCATCACCCACAGAAGCAGTAGATTGTGTGAGGGAGACCACGGAGGCCTTCTGTGTTAATCAGGAGGTTTTTCTTTCTTTTTAATTTTTTTATATGTTAGGCTGTTTTGTTTGTTTGTTTTTTGTGGCTATGATTCGAGAGAAGATTTATTTTGACTTGTAGTTTCAAAAACTACATGACTCCATTGTTTCTTGACCTGTGGCGAAGCAGTCCACCATGGCGGAAGATGTGGTGGGGCAAAGGGGTTCACTCTATAACAGCCAGGAAGTAGAAAGAGCAAGAGGCCTGGGAGAGACATACCCTCCATATACACACACCCAGTGATTGTCTGTGTTACTCTACACCTAGTATTCCTTTCAGGCAGTTTGTCGATGGATTTGTCCATTGGTGAAGTACGTTTATCATCCAATCACCTTCAATGATCAGATTCATCTGTTGTGGGGACCAAACATTCAACACATGAGCCCTTCTTGGACCCTTCATATACAAACCTTCGGCCTGCCCCCCATCCAGGGCTGATGAGTACTGCTGGTCCCCAAAAGGATGGTACAGGGAGAATATTCTGTGTACTTCTGAGGGTCTGATCAGGTCTTCCTTCGGGTGATGACTTGCTCTCTAGCTTCTGAGCTTGTATTTGGCTGGCATCCCTTTCCTGCCTGCCCTTCTTGAAAACTGCCCCCACTGAGGACATCCTGCCACCCAAGAGCACTACCCACTTGCAGGAAGCTGTGCATCATGATGGAATAGTGGACACAGGTAAGATTTTACCTCCTGGCCCACCGTGCCATTTCTGGAAGGGCAGCTCAGCTTCAGAGCCTTCTGTACAACGAGCTGAGGCCTTTGCTGGGTCCAAGGTGTAATTTTTACCCTCAGGCTAATTCTTCCTTCTTTCTCCGAGTTTGTGCCCTAATAAATCTCTTGTTTTCTAGTCTACATTTCCAGAGTTTCTAGAGACCCAACTGCAAAATATCTCAATTTACCCATATGGCCTCTTCTTGTCAAAGAGAACGTATTACTTATCTATGCCATCTGAAAGCTATCTGTCACCAAAGCTTACACCTGATGTTTTGTGGAACACCTACAAGTTAGCTCAAGAGTTACATCGAAGCAGGGTTTGGGGGCAGACACTACCATCTCACCACTTGGGAGGATCAGGTGTTCAAGGACATCCTTGGCTGTATAATGAGTATGAAGGCAGCCTGGGCTACATGAAACACTACCTCACAAAACCAAGAAAACAAACAAAAACACCAAACTTAGGCAGACAGGGAAATTTTGTTTATCTCTGACTTGATTTTCTACTGAAACTGCCTTTTTTTTTTTTTTTTTGCCCTTCTCAATGGTGTGCTCTGCTCTTAGCTAGCTACATGCATTTGAAACAGCAGCATAGGAATGTTTCATGTGGTCCTAAGCAATAGCTTTATATTAGCACTTTACAGTATAGAATGTCAACTCTGGAAAGCCCCCCATAAGTAATAACGTTTAAGAATGACCGTGTTGTGAATTGGTTAGATTAACATTGGCTATCAGAGAGATCTCATGAGCAGGACTGAATAATAGGAGTGTAGGCGTTAGTTCTGGCTATCACACGAAGGTGTAGGGTGGGGACTGGTAGCTGCCACTTCAGCATCCTTGATGGTTCCATTTCCTCCCTTTGCAAGACAGACCTGGCTCAAGGCAGGACTTGTCCAAGGTTGTATGGCAGCAAGAGTTCCAACTGGAATCTGTAAGTCCCACTGAACAGCCTGGTCTCTGTCGTGGCAAGCATTGCGTTTAATTTCACTCTCTGAATCTTGTCTGTTCCATCCCTGGTCTGCTGGAATGCATAGGTTTGGAATCACATTCAAGCCCTGCCTCCTTCTACCTCCATTGTTGTGTGTGAGTGCAATTCCTGGGGCCAAGAATTAGTTTCTGTTTCCTCCATGTTCAGCTCACACAATGTCCTCCCAGAGATGGCACTGCTTCATCTGTGAGTAAAGTGTATGCATTTATTTTTATTCATGCACAATTGTGCCACTTACATAAGCATTGCCATTGCATGGCCATAGGGACTTAGTGTGTGGGATCGGGATTGTAGTTTTTTGTTGTTGTTTTTTTTTTTTTTTTTCACAAGGTTTCTCTGTGTTTCTCTCTGACTGTCCTGGAATTCACTGTGTAGACCAGGCTGGCCTCACAGAGATCCTCCTGCCTCTGCTTCCCAAGTGCTGGGATTAAAGGCATGCACCATTACCACCCGGCAGGATTGTAGATTTTAAGACAAGGCCCCTACTCTGGGCACTCTAAGTGAGCTCAGTCTAGGCACATGGGACCTTGGAAAGGTAAGACGAGGAGGCAGAAAGTTCAGGGCGTCACAGTGATGGAGAAGAAGTAGCTTGAATCGTGTGAAAGGCTTGGCCCGTCATGGCTTAGGAGGAGAAGAAAGACTGCAGGGCCTTTAGAAGCTGGCCTGCAGATGGGAGCCAGCAAGGGAACAGACGTCTGAAATCCATCACCAAACCGAAAAACCAGGTTCTCCCCTGGGGGCCACAGGAAGGAACAACCTCCTGCCACCTGGATTTTGGTCGGGTGAGATTTCCACGGGCTTCTGACTTTCAAAAGCATGACTGAGAGGTGTGTTTTATTTCAAACCATTGTTCATATGATGGCTTGCAGTAGAAAATGGGCATGCAAGCCAACGGGGCTCTCTTCTCTAGCTGCCTACCCCTTCTGTCACAGAAACCAGTGAGCCCCTTTCTTCACTCAAATGTGCTTTAGCTCATCTGTTGATAAGAAAGTTTGCTTCAGCCCCTTCCAAAGAGCACTCCCTCGTCTTCTGAACTTTACTCCCTTCTTGTATTTACCCATTTCTCCTCGAGAGATGGCACGGATAATATGGGCAGTGGCAAAAGCTAGAGGAAACAGAATACACAAGTAGGGGATACCAATAGAAGGCAAAGATGGGTGCGTATTTGGGGTGTGGGAGAAGTGTCCTAGGATGGAGGAGTGGGTGTGGCGGCGCCATGCCAACCCTGGCATTGAGAGAAAAGCCTGTGTATGTGCATGGGGGCCATGTGGAAGATGGCAGGGTGGAGAGAATCCTTGGCTCTTCCTAGGAACTCATATAAGACCTCACAGAACCTTCCCTCAGCCTTTGAGTATTGTGCTCGACACTACGTCACAGCAATCATTCACATAGCAGGTAGAGTAGCAGTGGACCCAGCTCAGAGCAGGGCACCTGCTACTGATTGGGCTCGTGGAGTGCCAGCTCTGAGGACCTCCGCCCCTCGGCTTAACCAGCCCAAAGCAAGACGGCAGGGGGACACTCAGCTAGACAACGATGGCCCAGGCAAGGACAGGGACAGTGTTCCCACAGCCTTCTTAAACATCACAAGGTAGGAAGAGGAATGCGGTGGAGCAGACACACTGAACGATCTCCTTATGTAGTTGCTTATTGTTCAGGTCTGGCATCCTGCCAAGTGTTCCTATTTCTTCCTTGTCAGCAGTTTTGTCCGGGACAATAGGGAAAACAGTTCTTTTAGCCTCTTCTAAACTTTTGGCACAGAGAAGAATAAATAGCTTTTGAAGTTGAACTTGAATGGTCTCCTTACCTTATTTGCCCTGACCCTGAGCTGCACTGGGCTAGCTAGCAAGGAATCTAGAACGCGGGCATGGAAACTCCGTGTTTACGAGATGAGAGCGGAGCTTCCACTCTCTGAGTCATGGCCTGGGGTGGTGATTTAGTCGGGTGTGGGAGGGGCGCACTCTGTCATCGTGAGCACCGCCTTCCCAAATTGGGAATTTAAACCAAACTCACAAGCCCCAGTCTCAGCCTTGAGAGTTTATTTTCTCTTGGAAAATGTCTGGATCATTTTTTTTCCTGTAAGAAGGGAAGAAAAAGCTAAGCGTAGAGATGACAGGTTTACTTGGATATAAATTTGCTGTTGGAATTTTTTTTTCTGAGTTTAGTGCCAAAAAATTCGGCAATTTGCTGAATAAATGTTCCCGAAATTAGACAGGGATAGATAATTGAGAGCAAACTGCTTGAGTTATTTGGCGATGGTGGTACTGCCCTTCTGGGAACATGGGTCCCTCCCTTCTGGGCCAAAGCTCCTGGGAAAGTTGATGATTCTGAGCACAGCTGTTCAAATCTCTCGTTCTCAGTGTTGCTGAGGTGCCTTCGTGTCTAGGCAGTCAAGGGGTTTCCTTCTATTTGTGGTAAGATGGGCAAGGATTTATTTTGATGGTGTCACTCAGTGCTTTGTTTGTGACTCTCAAAAAAGCTATACGGAATTGAAGTTGCATGGCCCCAAAGAGAGGCGTGCATAGCTAGCAAAAACAACCAAAACCATGTCTGTGTCACAGCGAGCTTTGAATCTTGGAACGAGCTCTCTGGAGGCTGAAGACGTGTCTCAGTTGTTAAGGGTACTTACTGCTCTTGCAGAGGACACTGTTCCTGTACCCAGCACCCTTCTGGAGTTTGCAATCGCCTGTAACCCAGTTCCAGAAGACACAGTGGCTTCTTCTCCACTCCCAAAGTCCTGCATGCACATGATACACATAAACTCAGGCTCACTTAATAATAATAATAATAAACAGCAGTAATGATAAATAATAATAGCAATAATAACTATCTAAAAGAAGAAAAATAAATGAGCTCTCTGGAGTTTCCTATTCTGGCCTTTGTGCATTCTGACGGTCTTACCATCTGGCTTCTTCTATTTTGATTGGTATCAGCATCTTGCTGGTGTTATCTAGACACCAAGAAAAGGCCATGAAATTATATTTCATCACAGAAAATGGCTTCTCTATAAAACCTTTACAGAACATGGCTCTCTCAGTTAATAGGCACAACTCTAATTCTTAACTCTACTTGTTCATTTGCATAAAGGTGGACTAAATTGGGACTTTATACCATCATTAATTAACACTAAAAGCCTTGCTTGATATTCACATAACACCGGCTCTAATCAAAGGCCCTGGGATAAATGGTGACCAGTCACATCAGGAAGAGCATAGGGAAGGTGACCTCCCTTGAGATGCCAGCTTCTTCCTTGTGGTCTACCCATATCACAGCCTCTGAGTTTAAGAGACCGCTTTCTGGTGCCAGGCTTCCCTCCACAGCGTCTTCTGGGATAGACAGTTAATGGTTCCACATTGCCGTAGGGGCAAGAACAAGATCCATACTGATCTCCAAGGAAAGGGAGGCTTTCTGATCATGTATTATGAGCAAGAAACACCTTGGGGAAGTTCCAGCCACTGACAGCGAGCTGGCTGTGAAGAGGCAGCAGCCCCCGGTGGATAATCATCCCTCAGACGCTCCTGACCGACGAGCTAATGATGTCTGAGAGTGGAATAAGCCAGTCGATGAATTTCTTCTTTGAACTTCTCTGGGAAGTGGTTCTGAGACTTTGAAAATCTTCAAAGACCTCAGCCCATGAAATCAGTAGTTGATTTTTTTTTCCCCTCCTGTGTTGCCAGAATTAAGGCAAGGATTCAGCTCGGAGAAGAATAGGAAAATTCTCCTAACAAAGACCTAGACAGTAGAAGGGTGCATGAGACAGGAAAGCCAGAGCCTGTTCTGAATGTGCCGCGGGAACCCATGAGGATCAGCTTTGGTTATGTCTGTGGAGTCAGGGGGCAGCAGGAGGGAGAGGCCAGAGTGGGCTTCTGGAGTTATGGGCAGAGAAGGAAAGAAAAGGACCGGATAAAAGACTGTCACTTGGAAGTTGGGGAGCAATAAAATGCCCTGAACTGCTTCATCTCTGTGCATGTCTTGAATGGTAGTTTTGAAGTCACAGCAGCGATACTAAAGGCATAATACTTGGTCAGTCCTTAGTGGGTATCAGATATTATGAGTTTGCATAGAGTATCATAACTTAAAACCCTGACTATATATTCTGGGTGATTTGGTCAACAGCCCCCTCTCCTTTTGTGAGTCACCATGTGGTTGCTGGGAATTGAACTCAGGACCTCTGGAAGAGCAGCCAGTGCTCTTAACCTCTGAGCCATCTCTCCAGCCCCCCCTCTCCTTTTAAGAAGAGAACACAGACTCAGAGAAGTCAGCTAACTTGCTCAAGAAAACCCATTTCACTACCACAAGGTTTGGGAGGAAAATTTGGGTCTCCCTAACTCTAATATCTCCCTTTGAATGACCTTTTGTCCCCTTGATCTCTTGTTTTTGTTTGTAAGACCCAAAGAAGAACCTGATGGACCCAGATTCTGGAAGAGTCTAACACACTTGGGGGAATTCTTATGCTTCTAGTTTTCAGAGTCCTTAGTTGTACATGGCAAAGTGAGCACAGGCTGCTTCCAGTTGTCAGGCACTGGGGAATGAGGCCGTTCCAATCAGTCTTCTGCCAGGGCTGGGAGATTCTGCTGAGCTCTGTTCAATGAGAGTTTTGGATGCTTCTCTCTTTCAGTTATGATGGTTCCTCCATCCATCTGCCTCCACTGGCACTTGAATTGCTAACAGGAAACCCAAAGAGAAACCATGCTTCCAGGCAAAGGAAATGCATGGTCCTTGAGTCAGTGGCGCTCTGAGAACAGGAACAAGATGTAGCCAAGGTGGTACCATGTTTGCCTGAGAATCGCTGAGCCCAAGGCCTCCTGTCTTTGTGAGTGGATTGTGAATTGTCAGCCTCTTGCGTGATGCCAGCTAAACCTGTGACAATACAGGGTAAACAGCTGACTAAGAAACATCTGGGATGAGAAGATTCAGCTCCCAGACAGCACCCAGCTGTGACCATGATTTCTGAAGGCAAAGAAGTCACTGCTTTTGATAGTGGACCCCTGAACGCTCACACCTCATCTCCTCACCCACTGCAGGCAGACTCTGACCACTGGGCTTTGGCAGCAGTTGCAGCAAGATCATGTTGGGTCTTGTAACTGCTATAGAACCACTCACAAGGCAGTCTGTTGCTCTGAGTGAGTGGGCAGTGTGGCCTGTTCCCTTTGGGTTGCTGATAAGGATGCTAAGCAGACAAGGAACCTGAAGACTCTAGCTCATCTTTTGACTGAGGTGTCAGGAGTGACAGGTTGCTCCTGCTTTTCACTGGAAGAGACTGGACTGGATATTCTTTTCTCTCTTCCCTCTTCCTTCCTTCCTTCCTTCCTTCCTTCCTTCCTTCCTTCCTTCCTTCCTTCCTTCCTTCTTTCCTCCCTCCCTCCCTCCCTTCCTTTCTTTCTCTCTCTCTCTTTCTTCCTTCCTCCCACTCCATTACCTTCTCATTTCTCTTTCTTGTTTTTATTCTTTTCTTTTTTGTGGTGCTGGGAATCAAACTGACAACAGACTCCTGTGTTCTACTATCCCCTCTTATTACATTCTTTTTACTTGAATTACAAAATCATGGGATCCCAAGTAGCTTTTTGTTCTGAATATCTCAGTCTGGTTAAGGCTGTGTGCCCCGTTTCTTCATCCCCATCACTCTACTACTTGTTTGAACCCTTTTATCCCCAATATTCTTCTCTGTACTTTCCGTTCAATTATACTTGACTATAACCCCTTTTCTAAATTCACATTTGCTGTCAATGGCCTGTTTCTAGTTTTCTGCTTTCCACATGTACTACATGTTAAATATATGAAAGATTTGAATCTAGAACCTTCATACGAGAGGGAACATGGGACATTTGTCTTTTGGGGTCTGGATGACCTCACTCAATACAATTCTTTTTAGTTTTATATTTTACCTGAATGTTTCATGATTTTACTTTTCTTTATAGCTGAGTAAAATTCCATGTGTTTATGCACCAAATCTTCATTATCCAGTCATCCGTTAATGGACATCTTTATTGGTTCCATTTCTGAGCTATTGTGTATACAGCAAGAATGAGCATGCATGTACAAGCGTCTCTGTAGTAAGATACAAAGTCCTTTGGGTATACGCCCAAGAATGATATAGTTGGGTCACATGACCTTTCTATTCTTACTTTATTTTTTTTCTTTTCTTGATTTTTGAGAGAAGATTTCTCTCTGTATTTTTAGATCCTGTTCTGAAACTTGCTTTGTAGACCAGGCTGGCCTCGAACTCACAGAGATCCACCTGCCTCTGCTTCCCAAGTGGTGGGATTAAAGGCATGTACCACCACTGCCCAGTTATTCCTAAATTTTTGGAATTTAGAAGCCTGCAGACCGATTTTCCCAGTCTATGCCAACAATTGTGCTCTTCATGATAGCTATTCTGACCGGGGTGAGACAGCAGCTTTCCTCAGCATTACTTTGGTAGCTAAGGGCATTGAATATTTTTTGAAGTGTTCACTGGCCGTTCGTATTTCTTGTTTTGTGAACACCCTGTTCAGATCCATAATCCATTTTTAAAATTGGGTTGTCTGGTTTTTTATGTTTAGCTTTCTTTTTAGTTCTTAGTGTATCCTGGATGAATCTTCTGTCAGATGTATAGCTGGCAAAGATTGTTTCTCATTCTGTGAGCTTTTTCTTTACTTAATTGACTATTTTATTTTCTGTACATAGAAGTTTTTTAGCTTTGTGAGATTCTGTTGGTTGATCGCTGGTCTTATTTCTCTAGTTATTGGGTCCTATTTAGAAATCTTCACCCATAAATCTAAGTTTAAGCATGTCCTCTATGTTATTTTTAGAATTTTTTTAAGTACTGGGTCTTATGTTGGGGTCCATGATCCATTTGGAGCTGAGTTCTGTGTAAAATTAGAGATGAGGATTTAGTATCATTTTCCTGCATGTTGAAATCCAGGTTTCTCAGCTTCACAAGTTGAAGATCTGCCTTTATTCCACGCATATTTTGACATCTTTGTCAAAGAGTGGGTATTTGTAGTTATGCAGGGTGATATCTAGGTCCTCTAATCTATTCCATTGATCTAATGCCTGTTTTAGGTTAGTGTTTTTTATGCACTTGCATTTTGATTATGACTTGTCACTTCATGTCACTTGTGGAGTTTCCCAGATGTGGACTAAGCAATCTGTCCACAAATTTTACACATTTTGTATTTGGAACATTTCAAATGTCATATTTTCAGAGTAGGGATGTTCAATCTGCAGAATAGAAAAGGATCATAGAACAAAGTTTAATAAAAGCTAAGATTACAGAGCAGGCTCTGTGGCTTCCGTGTCAAGGACGCAATAAACACATTGGAGCTCTGTGGGTATCCTTGCGTCTGACCGAAGTAGACCCCACAAGATGGAATTAAAATCACATGAGTGTGAGCGGTGAGAACAGAGATGAGAGAGTGGAGAGAGAGATTGTCATACACGAGACTGAGAAACCTTTGATGATTGGTGCAACCCATCAGGCCACGGTTGTGTGGCGAAGGAAACTGCTCGCTTTATGGCAACCAGGCAGCAGAAAAGAGAAAGATTGAGGTCCCGTTTTCTGCTTTAAGGTTATATCCAGATGTCCTACCTCCACCCCACTAAGTCCACCTGCTGGTGGTTTCACTGCTTGTCAGCAGCATCCAGAACTGGGCACCAAGCCTTTAACATTTGGGCCTTTGGGGGATCATTTAACCAAACCACAGAATCTACAATTTTGAATCAAAGTAACATACCCTGCCTTTCTGTCTTTTATGAAACTTGACAGTTTGATAGGAAACCCTTTTAAAAGATGTTCCAGAATCTCCTAGCTTTTCATATAGGGAATTTTGTCCATGATTTGATCTCATATTGGAAGTTTTCTATGGTTTCTAGAGATTCCCAGGGCTTAGGTAAGCTGGGGCCACCCCCCCAGTCACTTCTCTGCTTATATAGCACTGACCTTGCTCTGCCTATGCCATACTTACCTTCAACATCACACGCCTTACCAGATTTATCTGTCTTCCCACACAGCTTTCTATAGCTCAGCTTTCAGCGTGCATATCATCTTGCAATGACACTGTGAGACGCCCAATGTTGAGTGCAAGACATTTGGAGAACTCCATTCTCATAGATCAATTAATCACCACTGCAGACCTGGGGACATGTTGTGCTACTCCCGACAGAGAGCACAGGGCTTAGGTGTGCCATCATCAATCTCTACATACTCACAGACTTGAAAGTGGAGCCGGGATTGGAACCGACAATCTAGTCCCAGCCCTGCTTCCTTGGCAGCAAGAAGTACTGTGTGCTGGGTCAGGGTTGGGCAAGAGATTGCTCTAGCTCTTCACTGCAACAAAGCGAGATAGGCACTTTTGTCTACACTGCCACCAGCACTTCTTACCTAGTAGAGAGGACAGTAAGGAACAGTACTCAAGTAGCTACAAAAACCAGCAGAATAGTTTGCAGCGAGCAAGGAAACCAGAGATGTGCTGAGCTCAGGCCAAGCCTTCCATTTCCACACACTCGCTTCGTGGCCTGAGAGTCAGTTCTTTGTGCTTCTAGGAGAAAATGCATCCTGTCCTACAATGAATAGTGGTGATGGTAGTTAGCTGTGCAGTTAATAATAAATAACAATAACAATGACAGCTACCTGAATGTCAAATGCTACTCTTAGCTTTTCATGCTAAGCTTCACATCTACCATGAGAACCTGTAGGTTTTCTTCCCTAGGGGTTGAAGAAACTAAGGCCAATGAGATCAGGGAGAATTTCTGAGAGCTCATGCCTAGAAAGTTGTAGAGCGATGACCCAAGCTCTAGTGGTCTTGCTGCAGTTCTTGGGACATCCTATGTCCCCACAGGGCAACTTCCCACCTTTCCAGGCACCCCATACATGTTCGGGCTTTGTGTGACCTTCACCCACCTTCTGCCCTTACTCTTTCCTTCTTTCTCTCTTGTCTTGCTCTATGACCCCTCCTTAATCTTCCTTCCTTCCTTCCTTCAGTCCTCAGGTATCCCCTGTTGCTTCAACCTCGGTGGCTTAAAGGCTGGCTCCAGGTACTGGGACCCTCCCTGACTTCCTCTGGCACATGCGCACTCTCCACGTATCTGCAGCTGCTCGCAAGTACAGCCTACAGGCTGCAGCAAGGCCGGAGTGGCCACCTTGCTATCAATTAAGCCCGTGCATCATAATTGTACATTTCTTCTCCACTGAAAGCTGAATGATGAAGCTAATAGGGTTCATGCTGGGAACAGATGTTCTTCCGTCGGCCCAGATGCTCTGCATGGCACCAAGCCGCTGGTGCTCATCACCAGTGAGATTCTTTTGTACTTTCATCTGAAGTGTTTCTGGTTGAAGGGTTCTTGGGAGGGCTGAAAAATCATGCTGTCCTTCCATCAAGAACTGGGCACCAGTCTTGAGGGGGTGTGAAGTAGCCATCCTTGGCACTTTAAGATCCATCTGCTTTAGCGGGACACAATCCTGTTCCTATTTGAAAACTGTCTTGGTTCGCATTTTATAATTAAGCATTCAGATGCTTGCTTCTCTGGTTGTTTCCCTCTCCAGTTAATCTGGCAGCTAACAGTTCTATTTCCCACTTTATTTTCTCATCTGTCTCTACTTGGAATACATGGAAGCCCTTCCCTCGTCAAGGAACTTTAAAGACTGTGACTGTATCATTTATTCAATTAATATTCAGTATGTGCCTTCTTTAAATTTTTTTAAAAAAGATTTTTTTTTTTGTTTTATATGTGTGCATATGTTTGGCCTGCCATGTAGGTGCCATGTATGTGCTGGGGCCACACACCAGGTAGAGATCAGAAAACAGTCTTAGATTCCCTGGAACTGGGGTTATGGTGGCTGTGAGTCACTAAGTGGGATCTGGCAACCCAATTTTGGTCCTCTGCATGAGCAGCAAGTGCTCTTAGAGGCTGAGATAGCCCTCATCCATTTATTGTGTGTCTTCTCTGTGTAAAGATTTTCATTTTCATGGGACTCACGTTCAGGCCAAGGGAGACAGAAAAAAGTTCCTAAACAATCTTGCTACTGCACAGGGGAGTATAACGGGGGGAAAGCAAGATTCTAGGAGAGACAGAGAGACTAAGACCTTGCATAAAGTAGTCAAGGTCTGTCTTCCTGAAGAAACCTAAGCCATGATGGAAGAAAACATTCTAGAAAGAAGGGCTGGCAAGTGTTCTGTCTCTGAGGCAGGGAGGTATTGGGAAGTTAGAGGCTCAAGACAAAGGCTGGGTTTGCTCAGTTCAGGAAGAAAGGCACAATGCAGTGTGGTCACAGAAATGGACAGGGATCACATGCTGTAAGGGTCTTGGGGTTCCTTCTCCTCATGGAAAAGCAACTCAGTAAAGGAAAATCAGACTCCAAATATCCCCTGTGCTTTGTTCTTGAGCTCGGGATCCTTTCTGGACCAATGGGTCCCACTAGTTTGTTGGATTTCTTTTCCTGATAGTCTTTGGCTATACTTTCACCTAAGGTTTAAGATGGAGAAGGACACTTAGACTTCCACATGTAGACTGTAAATGGTTTTCTGTGAATCCGGCCTGCAGACTCAGTGTGGGCTGAAATGGACCACAAACGTAGCTGGCATCTCAAGTCACCATGCAGAGAGGGGCATTAGTACCAGACTCTCCTTAGTCATGTCTTTGTGCTGTGTCGTCTGGAGAAAGAGCTTGCCTCGCATATTTCAGAGACGAATGTGTGCATTAGCTTGTATTCTGTTTTTGGAGTCAGGGTCTCACCATGTAGTGCAGGTTGGCCTAGAATTTGCTATGTAGATCATGCTAGCCTATGACTCTGCTTCCGAAGTACTGGAATTCACTGTGGGCCCCACCATACCCATCTTTCACTGAACTCTCTAACAATCCACCACCTTTCTCTTCATGATCGTGACTGCACAATCATCTCCCCCTTGATGCTTTCCTTCCTGACCTACAGGTCAAGACTCCCTGAGAGAGCTTTGGTTCAAGTCCTTCATGTGTTGTCTTGTACAGTGTTGTAGGTTTGCTCTTTTTTTTAAAAAAATGTATTTTATTATATACATGTTGGTATGTGTATCTTTTTTTTACTTTTTAAAATATTTATTTATTTATTATGTATACAATATTCTGTCTGTGTGTATGCCTGCAGGCCAGAAGAGAGCACCAGACCTCATTACAGATGGTTGTGAGTCACCATGTGGTTGCTGGGAACTGAACTCAGGACCTTTGGAAGAGCAGGCAATGCTCTTAACCACTGAGCCAACTGTCCAGCCCCAGTATGTGTATCTTAATGCAGGTTCTAGAGTCTAGAGGTCTCAAATCCCCTGGAGTTGGAATTGTAGGTGGTCATGCGTCACCTAATGTGGGGGCTGAGAATAAAACTCAGGTCCTTTGGAAGAAGGTTAAATGTTCATATCATAGAGCCATGTCTCCAGTCCTGGCTTGCTTTTCCTATATTCTCATTTGCATTCAAACACTTCCATCATGCAAATTAGGTTCCCCAGAGATGGTGACTCCTCTCCTCTACAGTTCAGGACTCCCCAGGATCATTTGTAGATGACTGGTGTCCCTCTCTCATTGTCTAATACCCTAATAATCAATAGCAGATACTCTTGAACACTTACTTGGTCTTAGGTACTGTCCTAAGCCCTTATTTTAAAAAGATCTACTCTTGCAACAAACCTTGAAGCCATCTTTCCCATTTATACGTGGAGAAATCAAGAATTAGAAAGCAGCAGTATTGCCTTAGGTCCGAGACCAGCCTGGTCTACAGAGTGAATTCCAGGACAGCCAATGTGGATGCACAAAGAAACCGTGTCACAAACAAACAAATGAAAACATAGCATGACATACACAGCTAAAAGGTGGTCTGTGATCGGAAGCCAGATCTTTCAGACTCTAGGGCACAAGAGTTTTGATCATTCTGTGCTCAGTCTGTGTGCCTATCAGCTGTGCCTGAGGGCTTTTTACCTGGAAGGAACTTGTTCTGTGTTATTCCTCTGATGTAAATAAAGCACAGCTACAACCAGGGGCTAGTGGCTTGATAAGGTTTGTGAAGATACTTACCTTTTAAGCATGAGGCATGAAGCAGAAAGAATGACTTAGAATCAAATCACAGAGCTGGAATATTTGCTTTATCATTTGATGGCGCTTCTTTCTTTATTAACCTGGAAAATATGGGCCAGTATAACTCTCGTATAGCTTGTAATGAGGGTAAGGCAAGAGACAGTATGTATAGTATAGAGTGCCTCCTTTAGACAGTATTCATCTAAAGATATTATTATCAGCTATTCAAAGATGAAGTTCTACCAAAAGGAGCAACATGAGTTGGGTTTTCTACTGAAGAAACACAACATCACCATACTAAGTAGGGACTCAATCATCAAAGGCTCTGTGTTCCATGGTTCTACTTATATGGAACGACCAGAACAGAAACCCGTACCAATAGGAAGTTATGTGAGTAGTTCCTTGGAGTGAGGAAATTTATGGGAAGAAAGTACGATGGAGATGCAGTTCGGGCAGTGCAGTGGCAAAAAGTTCTAATAATTCTGGCTGTAGTGATGATTGTACAACATTGCAAACATACTAACCATTGAATCATATTTCAATAATCTTGTTTGGAGAGTGACAGGTTTCACTGTGGCCATTTCATGCACACTTTGGGTCGACCCTCCTCTCGACTCTCATGTCTCTCTCGTCTCTACCTCTTGCTCACTCCTGCCCGTGTTTGTCAAACACTCATGATTGTTATGTTCTAATCCCAGATGCACACCAGCGTGTCTCCTTCCATCTCCCATGTATGCTGTTGCTCCCAAGTCGTAGACTTTGAAGGTGAGTGAACTGTTGGGTGCTGGGGTTTTATCTCACTAGAGTTTTTTTGTTGAAAGCGAGTTTCTGGTGCTTGCTATGAGAAAAGAACGAATACCGTGCAGTCTGTCAAGTTAAACTGCGTGTGTCTCCAAACAACACATACTCTTTGCTCTGTGAAAATACTCAGGAGAAAGTACTGATTTGTTGTTGTTGTTAAAAATCTAAAGGCAAAGCAAACCCTGTAAGAAAAGTGAGGCAGACAAAAAAGCAGAAATCCAGGAACAAGGTTGCGAGTCTACCCGTCTCTGCCTCATGCCAGCAAAGCATGCACAGGAGCTGTCTGTGGTCCGAATGAGGGATCTACCACAGTTAGCTCCTACACACCTGTGGCTACTCCATGAGGAAGGGACTTGACCTTGCTCTGTGGGCCCCAGATGTTTGAACGTTTATGAACTGAGGCACCAAGAGACAATGTGATTAAGTGGCTTCTATGAAGCAAGCCATGTTGTCTACGACTCAATTTCCTGATCTAGTCAATAGCTCCAGGTGTGTAATTCCCAGTGCGGAAGAGCCGTCAAATTATGAGATTATAAGAAGATGGAGACCTAATGGGGTCATAGATATGATATGCTATTTCTGAGAAAGGAGATCTATGGAAAGGCCCATCTAGTGTTAAGGACCTTCGAGGATGACTGTTAGGGGTGTTGCTGCTGACTGAACCTGACCATAAAAGATGTGTCTATGTGACTCTTACATGGTCAGTGCGCTCAGCAGAAAAAGAAAGGAATTGAGTTTTTTTCGGGAATGACCATAATTTTAAAATCCTTGGTAGTACCCTGTAGTTTATAGAGAGCTCCTATAGTGGTAGCTGGCTTCATTTTTTTAAACAGCATAGAGCAGACTCAGAGCTAATGAGCAGTTTCAAGGCCACATAGCCAAGGCAGAGGGTTAGACCTAAGCACAGGTCTCTTCTCCTCCCGGGTGCATGAGCTCAGGTTTCTAGGCTTCAGTTCCTCAGCTTAATAGTTCACTTTTCAAGAGATTATGGGCTTGTTAGCTGAAGAGAACACTGATGCAGAAGATACATGGCAATTGTAGGCAATGTCAATCAGGATTTCAGATATTTGAACTCTTTGCTGGCATCACATGGGGATTTGTAGTCCTCACTGTGTGTCAGGAGGAAGCATAGCCCTGTGGAGGGGCTTAAGCCATAGCATCAGGCGTTAGAGCATAGAAGATATACTAGCCATTGTATTGAAAGGATACAGTTTTTTAGGTTCGATGGGCATTGTATTGAAAGGACATTGAAAGGACACAATTCCTTCAGGTTCAATGGGCAAAGGTCATGTCCAAGAAGCAAGAATTCAGAAACTGGAGACCATTCACAAGAGTCTAGATCAGTGATTCTCAACCTGTGGGCTCTGACCCCTTTGGAGATGAATGACCCTTTCACAGGGGTCACACATCAGACATCCTGCATTTACATGATTATTCATAACAATAGCAAAATTACAGTTATGAGGTAGCAATGGAAATAATTTTTTGGTTGAGGGTCAACACAACATGAATAACTGTATTAAAGCATCACAGCATTAGGAAGGTTGAGAACCACTTCTCTAGGTGCCTAGATAGAACTTAGAAAGCTAAGCCAGGACCCCACTGGTGACTCTATATCACTAAGCAGTCTGAAGAGCAGTGGTTAAAAGATTTTCTTGTGTCAGACCAGGTAACGAAACTGACCGAGAAGGTACAAACACGTGTAAAATCAAGCTGTAAGTACTTACAAAACAATGACCTGATTACTTTTGTTTTAAAGTAGGGTTTTCCATATAGCCCAGACTGCCCTTGAAACTATCATGTTGGGATCATTGTGTAAACTACCATACCCGGCTTCTAGATGGCTCCTTAAACCATGTGCTGCTGCCCTGTCCTTCGCCTCTATAGATCTAAGGATGCTTCAGGCAGGCTAGATGTCCACATACAGCCACAAATAGTCTGTGGGATCTGCAAGAATTCAGAAACTGGAGACCATTCACAAGAGTCTAGATCAGTGATTCTTATTTAGAATATCCCTAAATGGAAAGATAAACTATATCATATTGAGGTTCTTCTTTTATAGTTTGCTTGCCATCCCAGACCTAGGTAGTGACTACTGGGTTATGTTTTATGATTAATCCAATCATGCATCAGAAACTGGGAAAAGTTGGAATGCCTAGTTTAATATCCATTTTGGATAATCATCTCTTGGTGTAGGAGGTCCTTCTGTTTGTGTGTTGCTTTCATTGGTTAATTAATAAAGAAACTGCTTGGCCTGATAGGGTAGAACTTAGGTAGGTGGAGAAGACAGAACTGAATGCTGGGAGGAAGAAAGCAGAGTTGGAGAGAGAACCGCCACGGAGCTGCCAGGTCAGACATGCTGAATCTTTCCCAGTAAGCCACGACCTCATGGTGACATACAGATTATTAGAAATGGGTTAAATCAAGATGTGAGAGTTAGCCAATAGGAGGCTAGAGCTAATGGCCAAGCAGTGTTTTAATTAATACAGTTTCTGTGTGATTATTTTGGGCATAAGCTAGCAGGGCAGCTGAAACAAAGGAACCCTCACTCCTCCTACAGCAGTTTGGTGACCCACATTGGGCACCATTCTGTAACATGAGGGCCTACTTATTGGGGTTTCAGTCCTGCCCAGACCACGGAAGAAGCAAGATGTGACCTGCCCTGCTGAAAAAGGTACCGAGCCATGTGGTTAACATAGATAAGAATAATGGGTTAATATAAGTTATAAGAGTTAATAAGAAGCCTGAGCTAAGGGGCCAATCAGTTTATAACTTATGGAGAACTCTGTGTGATTTTCTTTGGAACTTGCTGGCTGTGGGAACTGGGCAGGACAGAAACTCCAACAAGTAGGTCCTCATGTTACAATCTCTTGGTACATCTGTGGCAATGATTCTTCATTCATGCATGCCCTTTTTTTTGCTATACTCCTCAATTTCCATCTACACCTCTATTATGATCATGGAGTCTCTACAATATTCATTCCATATTTTCTGAAAGCCCTGGTAGTGCGGGAAGGGGGACTAAGTAGAATATGACAAGTAAATTGCCACTGAAACCCATGGAAGGTGTGGTGCTGGGCGTGGCCAGAGTAGGAAAGTTTCTCAAGTTGGTATTTTCTACCTCTCGCTGCACATCAGCTTCACTGGGAGGTTTTTTTTTTTTTTTTTTTTAAAGTCTATTTGTTCAGGACATAGAATTAGGATTGTCTTTGCCATTGGGAAACTTGCATCTCTATGCAGCAGCACCAGTTCTGAACACAGAACATGTATGTTGTATTGCACATGCCACCATGACTGAAACAGCTCTGCTCAGATTTGAGACTATTGTACATTATGAATTACCATGTTTTTACTATATATACTGAGTTTTCTGATCTTATAGAAATGTAATGGTGTCATTAAAAGTACAAAGACTTTTGTAATTTCACATCCTCATTCCTCAGCATTTAAGTATCAAGTTAGTCTATTTGCAGGGTGGGGGGTTGTATTATGTTTGAATGCTTGATTTTAAAAATGACTGTTTGAGTTGTTATATTGGTCAGGGTTCTCTAGAGGATCAGAATTTATAGAATGAATCTATCCTGTATCTCTATCTATCTATCTATCTATCTATCTATCTATCTATCTATCTTTCTTTCTTTCTATCTACCTACCTACCTACCTACCTACCTAAGTACTTATGGAATTTATTAGAATGGCTTAGAGGCTGTGGTCCTGCTAGTCCAACAATGGCTATGTATCAACAGAAGGTCCAAGAATTCAATTATTCAGAATTCAAGGCTGGATGTCTCAGATGGAGTTTTGTAGATGCTGGAATCCTGAAGAATTAGGTTGTGATGTCAGTGAAGGAATGGACTTGCTAGTGAGGGCAAAAGCAAGCAAACAAAAAGAGAAAAATCTTCCTTCTTCCGTGTCTCTATATAGGCTGCCAGCAGAAGTTGTGGCCCAGATTAAAGGTGGATCTTCCTATCTCGAAGATCTGGATTAGAAGTAGGTCTTCCCACTTAAAATGATTTAATTAAGAAAAAAAAATCTCTCGCAAGTATGCCCAGCTATTTGGGATTTAGGTAATTCCCGATGTGATCATGTTGACAAACAAGAATAGTTATTAAAGTTACTGTTTTTTTGAGTTTTATTTTAAGAAATAATTAAATTAATTTGGCCTGAGATTAAGATAGAATTTCCAATAATTTCCGAAGTGGCCCCAAAATATGTCTGTCATTTTATACTATGCATTTTGTGGGACACATCTTTAATCCCAGCACTTAGGAGGCACAGACAAGTGGATCTCTGAGTTTGAGGCCAGCCTGGTCTACAGAGTAAGGTCCAGGACAGCCAGGCCTACATAGAGAAACCGTGTCTTGGAAAAACAACCAACAAACAAAAAGAAAAAACACTGCCACCACCACCACCACCAACAACAACAAAACCCTCAAAATAAGGATCAGTTCTGAAAACCGCTGATGATGCTTTAAATCCTCCTGCAGTATACAATTGTAAGCCAACGTCTAATTATTTTTCTAAAGATTTTTAAAAATGTTACGTGTCTGCTTGATTGTATGTGTGTATAACCTATGCATGCAAGTGCCAACGGAAGTCAAAAAGGGGAGGCTGAACCCCTATTTGTGTAGGGAACAGAACCTGGGTCCTCTGCAAGAGCAACAAGTGATCTTAACCTGCAATCCATCTCTCCAGCCCAAGATTCCATTCTTTGAGTAAAGATAAATAAACCCATTTGCTACAGTAATGTGCACATGTAAATGGTAAAATTGTATACTAAGGAATTGCTTGAAAATAATTTTATTAATTATCAACAAATGTTTTACTTATTTATATACGTATATATCCCAAATCACATAAAAAAATTTCTCGGGCAAAATGGGGCTGTATGTGGGAAAATTTTAAGAAATCATCTTATTTTAAACCAGCTTTACTAAATGAGACCTGGGTCTTTAGTGTGGCACGTTTTGTGTGACCCCCTTTAAACAACCACAAGTCACACTAAGGTAGGCTGGAAACTGTCATGTATGGAGGATAGATGCTGGGGACAGAAGGCTCTCGGCTTACGCAGGCTATCTCTGCAAGTGGCCATCATGCAACTAGGTGAGAAAGATGAAAAAGAAAAATCAAGTTTGGACTAACCATACAATCCCAGACCGGGGACAACAGACACTGAGACCATTCAGGACATGAGTCAAGATTTCAGCACCAATAAGGCAGACTGCCAGGGGCAGCACACCCTGGGCTTGTGAGACAGCGGACAGACAAACAGAACTTGACTGTCAGCCCTAACAGATACTCTCTATATGCCCCGTGCCCTGGCTAGGTGTAGCTGAATTCACCTGGGGTGTTCACAGTCAGTGAACACAGTGTTTACTGTCTAGGGGGCAAAGGATAATGCAGAAGGCAGGGCTAGTCAGTAAAAAGTACAGAGGAAAAACAAGCCAGTCTCTTCTATCAAACGGGCCAAATACTTCTGGTTGCAAAGATACATCTTGAAGCTTTGGGAATGGAATGGCACACATTCGGAAGGAGCCTAACTTCACCGACTTTAATATCTCACACAGTGCTTTGGGGGATCTTGGTGACATGCTGATTCTACTCCAGTGGGTCTGAAGGGAGGCCTGTGGCTCTTTAGTCCTCTCTTCTCTAAGGGATTCTGGCCTGAGGAGTACTTTTTGTGTAGCAAGGACTCTGGGACAAGGATGCCACATTCTTCTTTCCTATTTTCTGTCTTTTTTCTCCCTTCCTTCCTTTGTTTTCTTTTTCTTTTTGAGACACGGTTTCTCTGTGTAGCCTTGGCTTCCCCGGAACTCACTGTGTAGATAAGGCTGGGCTTGAACTCAGTAATCTGAGTGCTGGGATTAAAGGTATACACACCACCAGCACCTGGCAACCGCATTCTTTAAATAATTGAGGACCTTGAAGAAACCTGTCCAGTTGTCTGGCTCTTTCCCTTTCCTTAGCTAATTTGAGGGGGCTTATTATATTTGCAAAATGGTTTGATGCCCTTCAGAAAAGTAACTTTCCAAAGACATAAAGGTCACGTCACTTCACATCACCTCAGTTCTCCCCATGTCCTGTTCTATAGAAAGGACTGATATTCTGAAGACTGAAGAGAGGCTTGCGTTGACCTAGTGAAGCAAGAAGTACAAATAAGTAACCTGTTACCTGGGAACAGAACAGCAATTCTTTCATAAATGAATGTCAATGAGGTGTAATTTTCTGCTGTAGCAGAATTTCTACACCTGACAGTATTCTTAATATACTTTAATTAAGAGGTTAATCTGTTGTAGAAATTGCTTTTCTCTGAAGCCACCTGAAATCAATTTAAACTCAATTACAAGTGGTTAGCTATTGTTTATGTGGTTAAAGATTAGAGAATACATTTTTGCTTGTCAGGAGCCGTCAGAGCAAATTTTGAATGTCACGATCAGAGGAAAGCCGAATAGTTGAGTGCTCTTTAATGGGCATGGAGAAACCATTAGAAAATGTAATCAGTCAGATTTGATGACTTGACCTTGGGACTCAGCTAGAAAAGGGTCTAATCATGTCTGTCCCCTAAGTGCTACCAGGATTGCTCTGGCAAAATTAATTGATCATTACGTGCTTTCTGAGAGTCTAATATACCCTATTTGATGGAATATAAATTGCAAAAATAATCTGTAAATTATATAACAAGCTCCAGAATACATTTGCCCTCTGTCTCCTTAGCAGATATTAAATCTGACAGCTAGCTTCAAAATGATCAAAATTGCTTAGCTCTTTCAACAGTTTGGAATGCTTGAGTTTCACAAAAGAGAAGAAAACTGCATTTCAGTGCATGTGCCCAGTATATAAATTTGAATTTGACACCATCAGTAGCATGTTAAACATCAGTTACTTCAGTAACATGGAGAGATAGAAAAGGAGGTCTGGAAAGGTTCTCTACAGACTTTGAGTGTGTCATTTTATTCAACGGTTTAGTAGGGTGCTCAGTTGCTATGAAAAATGTGGATGCTTGTCAGAGATAAGGAAGCTGTTTTGAATCCTGCCTGTTTCAGTACTGAGGGTGTGACAGGATTATGCGCCTCTTGAACAGACCAGCCACTTTGCTTGTAGTGTACTAATGCTACCCTGTTGCCCAGTCCAGTCATTCCCAACGATAGTGCACTCTTCTGGCTTTGGTAGGTTAAAGGTTACTAGTCACCCTGTCAAGCCTAATTACTGCCTCTGTTTGTGCACACTCCTCTGGGACCCTTCCATCGGACATTATCACGCACACATTTCATGGCATTTGATTAAAGCTGCCAGAAGACTCTCTCTAGAACTCTTCTCCGGGGAGGACAAGAAATTAAAAAAGAAGTTCCCTTTGGGTTGACACATGTTGGAAATAAACCTTCCAGGATTTTTTTTTCGACGAATGTTGAATGGGTAACAACTGAGGAGAAGTAGACCATCTGTTCTTGCCTAATTGGCATCATAAGGGAAGACCACATTTCTGCAGCCTCTAAAGAAGAATGTGGGATGAAGTGGGCTCAGGATGGTGTTTTGCAGGAGTCTGTTCCCTACATGCCTGAACAGAGGAAGGCTTTCCAGGAGAGACATTCAGGGAACTGGACCCTAGAAAGCTAAAATCTTGGAGCTGAATTAGGGGTGACACTTAGTTATAAAGCCTATAGTTATTGTATAACTATATATATCAGTCACAGTACACATCCAGATCTCGGCTGGCTCTCTTCCTCATCAGCTGTGAGCTTTGAAGTGGATGTTTGGTCCTCTTACGATGCTTAATCTTCATTGTCAGCTTGACTGAGTTTTGAATTACCATGGAAACAGACTTGTAGCTGTGTCTCTACGAATGTTTCCAGACAAGTTTCACTAAAGGAGGATGACCCAACCTGCATGTGGACAGCACCGCTCCCGGGTTCTGAACCAGACACAGGAGAGAACGTGAGTCAAGCATCCGTGTGTCTCTGTCCTTGCTTCCGGAACATTCAGGCCGTGTGGCCAGACACTTCACACTTCTGTAGTCATGCCTTCTCTGAAAGCCATGAGCCAGAATAAACATGCCTTTTCTTAAGTTCCTATTGCCAAGCATTTCGTTCCAGCAATAAGAAAAGTGACAAATATACTTAAAATCTCAGTTCTCTCGACCATAAAATAGAGATGACAATGAGGATTGCAAAAAGAAATATGCCTAGAATCCATGGCAGAGTACTAAGCATTTACAGATTCTCTGCCAGTTTCTTACCACTGGGTCAGAATACCAGAGCCAAAGAACCCAAGCACCAGGCATGAAGCACATGCTTATAGTCCCAGCTCTCAGGGGAATAAAGTCATTTTGAGCTACATAGGGAGATCTTTTCTTAAACCAAACTGACTAACTAATCAACCAACCAGCCAACTGACCAACCAACATATCAACTAACTCACAAACAAACCAATAAGCCAAACAAACAAACAAATAAACAAACACAATGTAAGGAATGGGGGACTTTAGAAGTTTTGCTCTCTCAGTGCATATGGGATAGTGCCGCCAATATTTAGGGGTGGTATTCCCACTTATCTACTTCTCTCTGGAAATATCCTCACAGAGATACCCAGATGTGTGATATCTATCTTCTAGGTGCTTCTCAAACTAATCAAGTAGACCATCAGCATTTGCCCTCACACTAGCTCAGACGGTTCTGAAAAATTCCCTGCCTCTGAAAATGGTCTGTCAGTTAGTTATGCTAGGCCTTAGACAAAGTTGGTTGCTTCAGTCTTGCAAATGAGACTTTGGGTGATTGCTCAGGTAGCCAATTGTCTCTGTCATATACTGCTCGCTTTTGGAAGCTGCTTGATTCACTTCCTGCCTACTCAAGTAATATTATCACCCTTCTCAGGCCTTCGATGGAGTTGAAGATTAGATAATCGTAGTTACCTTCCTCTTATGATCTAGCCAAGCTTATTTCTGATGCAAAATTTAGGCTCTTTGGAATAGAATGTTTATTAAAACGTTTATTATGTGTTCCTGGCTTAATATTGTTTATGTTGTTTGTAATTTTATACTTGATATCTGTTCCTATTGTATATAGTTATATTGGGTTTGGATCACTCTTGTTTAGACAAAAGGGGGAGGTGATGGAGAAGCCTTGTTAGCCAATTATCTTTAAGAGGTGGGTCCAAGTTAAGGCGTGGCTTTCTGGGACCCAGTGAAAACAAGCACAAGGCCCAGGTGCTCTCTCTCTGTGTGATTCCCATGGGGCACAGCTGAGCTTGGACTTCTCGTTCCTGCTTTGTGAATTTTCCCCTTATAATAAATAAAGATATAATTGTTTTATACTTTAGCTAGCCTGGTTATTTCCCAAATCAGGCTGTTTTCTACAGAGTCTTGTTGAAAGTAAGTCCAAAGAAACTATATGCTACCAGAGTCTATTATAGCCACAGCTCTCAGTGGCTTGGGTTCTGTGGGGCTGTGGCTAGCTAGGGTAGCTGAAGTCAGCCCACGGCACTGATTGAGTGCAGCATGTTTTGTTTGTCAATGACTGATCAGGGAAAAAGTCAAAGGCTGAATATAGTAACTTCCAGACAGTGTTCAGCATTACCTTCCTTTGACTGAGTCACTCACTCCAGGCCTTGGCTACTGAATCAGAAGTAAGAATAGACACACAGAGCGGACCCATGCGGGCAAAGGAAACTCTGATTGAGGAGATACTCTCCATTGATTTAGTCACACAATGCAATACTGTAACAGCCAAAAGCTTTTGGCTTTGTCCTCTAGAAGCTCTCTCTGACTCCGTTTCCCTGGAAATAGCAAGCATATTCTGTCATATTACATCCCCTCTGTCAGTTGAATTGTCTGGGAGCTGAGTTGTTCCATCCAAATGTTTTCTTTAAACGGACCATTTCTCTTTCTCTACATAATTCTTGTATTTCTTCTTTAACACATAAGCCAAATCCCATGGAAGGGGATTCAAACTGATGTAAGTATATGACTCAAATCACATGCGGATAGAATATGTATGAGGTGTGGGTTTTCCAATGAAGCCATCAAAATATTTTAAAAAAAAAAAATTAACACAATTGTCTCCATTCTTATGCAACTATTATATGTGTTTCTTTATTTTTATTTACTGTTTGTTTATACTCTTGTAATAAAGATTAACTCTATTTTTGGTTTGTTTTATATTATTTAATCTCCTAAAGTTGTTACTTGGGTTCCCCTTTTTAATGATTGGAATATAATCTTTCCAATAAACATACTGTTGTGGTAGATTGAAGAATTACTTTCAACCCCCATCCACATCCTCTGAATGTAATATTTCAGCTGAGCTCATGAAGGTGTAAAGATTATTTCCCAGCCCCTAGAAGATGGCTGCTATTGTTTGGGCCAACAGGATATAACAGACATGAAAGTCTCAGTTCCAAGCCTGTGCCTCAAGAAGTCTTACATACTTATTGCTACAGACAAATTTCTCATCCTGTGATAAGAAGTTCAACTGAACCTTCTAGTAAGATAAAGTCTCAGCTTCACAGTCATCAGAAGTACCAGTCGGCTTCCAGTGGCCATACCAGCTTCCACGTCTGTATGAAAGAGTCTAGCTGAGACCATAAGTTCCTCTGTTATATACATTGTTTTTAAAAACAAACGTTCACTTTAAAAAAAAACTTATTCTTCTCTCATACAATACATCCTGGCTGCAGCTTCCCCTTCTTCCACTCCTTCCAATCCTACCCCATCTTCCCCCAAGAAAAAGGAAGGCCTCCCAGGGACTTCAGTTGAACAGGGCACAAGATGTAGCTAGATGAGGCACAAACCGTCACATCAAGGTTGAGCAAGGGAACCCAACAGGAGGAAAGGAGTCCCCAAAGCAGGCAAAAAAGTCAGAAATACCCCCCATTCTCACTGCCAAGAAGCCCCCCTGAAACACCAAGCCAACAACTATAATATCTATGCAGAGAACCCGTGCAGGCTCCATGATTGATGCTTTTAGTCTCTGTGAGCCCCCCTGACGCCTGTTTGTTGATTCTGTGGGCTGTGCTTTCCGCAATTCCTCCTCTTCAGCAAACATTTACTTTTAATCCAAGGAATTCTGGGGGTGACTTGATATATAGCAATAGTTAAGTAATATAGCCATGGATCTTATAACTATTTTGATTTTATTTTCTGTTCAGATCATTTCAAACACTCGCTTTTAGAGAATACTACTGTGGTATTGTCATTGTGCAAGTAATGCCACAAAAATTTTGTTTGATTTGAGGGCACAGGCAGTTTGATTGTGTGACTTGAAAACTTTTCAAAATACTGTGTGACTGAATGAAATTCTGGGGTCATCTTCATAGAATAGTTATTACCGAGAAGAAAGAGGCTTTGTAACACATAGTTATTTATATCTCTGTAACTGTTATATATGTAAATGCACTTAGAAAAAACTTTTCCTTGGTGAATCACTTGTATGAGGACCTACCCACTCCCAAACCGGGCAAGCACTAAACAATATACTCAAGCTGTTTATTTTAGGTGCTTTGACTCATACCATTGTCATTATTAGTGGTATTATTTATTGTTACTGAGATCATATTAAGAAGAAAATGGCTGGTGGTTCCTGAAGGTTGGGTCCTTGGTTGCTTGGACCCATGCGGCTGAGCAGGCTGAGCACAATGTTGGAAGCGGGGGGCAGAGGCCTAGTCTTACTATTGCAGTTCTATAGGCAGACAGCGACTCAGGGCCAAAGGCCTGCCCTAGTGATGAACTTCTTTCATCTATGTCCTGCCTCTTTACAGTTCCATAGTGTCCCCCAAATAGCGCCACCATCTGGGGGATGATCATTCACAATGAGAGCCTTTCAGGTTCAGGCCTTAACCAACTCCTTCCACTGAGCAGTGAACATAAACTTAAAACATATGTGTATTTGAAAGCTGTTCCCAAGGATAGAGCTAGTTCTACAGCAGAGGCCCTGACACACGCTTTCTTTAAGCTGAGTGTTTCATGTCCATCATCTTAATTAGCAATGTGGAAAGGGACCCTCTAGGATTTGTTTCTCAACATGATGGGCTCGCAATGAAGTGAAAGGCATTAGACATATTTTGTTTTGTCTCAAATCAGTAAAAGTTGTACTTTTCAAGCATTTCTAGCATCTGCCCCTTCTAACCCAAACCTAAATAAGGAAGTCCAAGAGTCCGCTGAGAGAGTGTCTGGTGTAAATTTTAATTTTCATCATGTTCTTGATCACTTACGTAATTGCAGGTTCTTGAACCACACCCACTAAGAACCAAAGGTCAGGGTCATTAGGCCCAAGAATCTGCCTATCTCTGCCCTGTCACTTTGTGACCCCAGCTTGACAAACTTACACATCTTCCTTACTCTCCCAGAGACTCCTGTTGTCTTTATATGAACCGAGCATGAGCAAATAAGATGGGCACCGCCTCTTCCCCCAGTCCCTTGGTACTTCAGGTTAGGCTCCTGAAGATGAGAACGGTAGGTAGACAGTGGCCAGGGAGGACAGAGACACCAAAGCAAGAGCTCAGAGACTGTCTTTGCTGTAGACCGGGAGAGAGTACCAGAAGAGCGTCCTGGTTCTTTGGTCCCTTGATATCTCGTACCCCAGCTTGGAAGCTATGAGTGAGTGAGGACGTGACCCAAACTGAAAGAAGACACCTGGGCACTTTGTGATTGGCACAACTGGACTGACAAGCTCATCCCCTCCCATGCTTTATCCCAGTTTTTGCCATCAGTCCTATAAGAGCCCCCAGATTAGCAGATTGTCAGCACTCTGCTCCAGGAAACCCCTGTTCTAACGGGACTTGGCTTTCCTCCTTGCTGTCTCTGAAGCTCTTCGTAGTAAAATACTTGTTCCTGAAACTCACCCTCTGTAGTCTGTGAATTTCAGTCTTTGAATTCCCAAGACAAGGACCAGGAGGTACCGACTCAGTGGAAATTCTGTGTGGCTACGAACATCCCGTTCAGTGCCCTAGCGCTTGGGTTAAAGCCCGCCTGGAGTGAGAAGAAGGCCGTCCTCAAACTCGCAGACACTCCATGTTCCCTCTGTTATATAAACAGGGTGTGTACTTCAGGCATAGAACCTCTGTTTGTGTACCTGATCAGAAGTTTGGCAATGCTTTTGATTCTATCCTGGCCATAGGACAAAGATGCCTGAAGAAACTTGCAGTTCTTGGTCTGGGTTCTTATCTCTCTTACCCCTGCCTAACTTCTACCTTGGGGTGGGACCCAAACTCCAGTCCAGATGCTAATTCGCTCTTAGTTTTGGAATGGGATCCTGAGCTTTTCATGGTAGGAATGTATTATGTTCCTCAGTTCAGACCCACTCCCTAGTGATTTTAGGGTCTCATCTTTTGAGGAGGGACTGTTACAGGGATTTGTAGCCTTGGAAGCCATTGAGGATGGATATCAGAACTATGATGAGGCCATTAAGGAAAAGCTATTTCCTCCTGGTTGAAAGAATGGAATACGTCTGGGTAGAGACATGACATTCAGATCTGCAATAGAGTCTAGACCATTACATACGATTGTCTCTTCTCTTAAGAGCAAGTCCAGCTGGGCTTGTCAATCAAGCGCCAGGAGTCCACCTCACCAGAAAAGCTGGTCCATCTGAAGACATGCTAGGAGACTGGAGGAATAATTATTCCCTTAACGAGATAATGTAATGTCCCTGTCTTCCTAAAAGATGCCTGCAGCTGTTCACAGAGCTTCTGCCATGTAGCACAACTTGGAGTCTGTCTGCTTTTCTGAGTTTCTCAGAAAAGTGTAGGCTTTTTCTTTTTCCTTTTCTTCCTTTCTACTTCTATTTCTTCTGTATATTGATCAAAGTCTGAGCATCTTTTCCTGACATCCTGGGCTTTATCACTCATTCTCTAGGCTCCCCACGCCTTCCAGTATGTTGCTGTTCATCTGCCCCACAGCTGCTGGAGTCTTGGACCTTCACGCCCAAGTCAGGGCTCCTCTCTTACTTTTCTTCTTCCTCTTCCTGGCAGTTGCAGAAATTTACATCCTGGCCATCCTATTCCTTTTCTTTCAAGCTCATAAAATCATCCTGAGTCCCCAGTTTCCAAATTCTTTTATCAATAAAACTAAGAGTCCCAAAGAAGGAACCCCGATTCTCCTGGGAGCAGTGTGGTACGGTGACCACCAAGGCAAGGGGCCCCTAGTCCTCCTCTGCACCACAAATGATCTTCTACAGCTGCTGCTTCACACGTTTCACAGAACTCTGTCCCAGGAGATCTGGAGCTATTATGCACTTGAAACTGCTTGGACTGGGTATCAGTCCGGGTGATGATTAAAATTAGGTAAATTTGTAGAGTTGAATAATTTGTAGAGTAAGAATTTAGATGAACTCAGATATTCTCAAATAGGAATCAATAATTTACTACACTAAAAATCTTTTGATTTTTTTTTTGACTTGCTTATTTGAAAGTGATGTCTAGGAAAGCATCTCAAGTTAGACAGATTCACAAGTGTGTTTTTATTGAAAGAAATTAGAATCTCAAGATGTTCTCTGAAGCAATTAGATTAGCCAATTCCTTCCTTTTTTTTTTTTTTTTTTTTGCTGCTTCACGGTCAAAGATTCCTCTGGCAGTAAGTCCTCTGTCTTCCTGTTGCTGCCTGGCTCATTCACTCACCAGGCCTTTCCTTTGCTGCCTAAACCAAGAGAAAATATGCACAAGGTCCGGTACAACAGAATTTGTAGTGAGCACCACGTATGTGGAAGCTCCAGAGTTCTGTCTCCATGGTAGTAGAGCATCTAATAACACAGCGTATCTCTCTATGAGGAGAGACTCTTGAGGTGACAGATGTGGGAAGAGAGAAAGAATTGAATCTGAGACAACCCAAATAATTATAAGGATCACGCTGATGTTACTAGCCGATGGTAAGTGAAATTCATTCATTATAAAGACCACACTGATTTTGCTAGCCGTTGGTAAGTAAAATTCATTCATTATAAAGACCACACTGATTTTGCTAGCCGTTGGTAAGTGAAATTCATTCTTTATTTACTCACTACAGTTTGATCGGCTTCAGTCCCATCTTCTGAGAACCAGGCAGCAATCCATGTGTTGGGACAGAGCAGCGCAGACGAGAAATCCGTCTTCTAAAAGAGTTAGCATTCTTCTGCAGGGAGATAGAGACAACAAGCAAATACATAGCATGCCGGGTGGTAATCAGAGCCCAAAGTTAGAATTATGGCGTTAAACAGGGGAGAAGGGGGAAAT
>PVIU01000448.1:300273-321198 GCA_004026605.1 Ondatra zibethicus
TCTTTGTAAGCCAGGCCGAGCCAAAGCTGGGCCCTGCTTGCAGGAACTACTAATGACTTGCTGGTAGCCACCCAAGTCTGAGAAGCCTACAAACACTTGAAATAGGGCCTTGGAATTAGAAAAGAAGTTTCTTCTCTTAGTTCATCTCATCACCATCTGGAGAGCTTTTATAATCCTTATTGCACTATGATTATATTTTTTATGCCATAGAGTCTGCTAATTAATTGTAATTACCAAGAACAGGAAATTTCAGTATGACCAGATCATGTTTACCCAGAATAGCAAAGTTGGGGAGCTGTTCTTTATGAGATAGGCTTGGAATTATAGGATTTTAAAACTGCGTAGAACTTCAGAAATGAGTGAGTTCAAATAGCTCCTGCCGTAGCATTGGAGACGGAAGTGAATTGGCCTCGGTTTCAGGACTACCTCAATATTGAGTAAAGAGCAATGGCTTCCAGCTTCCTAGTCCAGTGATGGCCTTGTGTCCCACAACCTGAGGACTAGGGACACCCAAAAAGGCCACACCTCTGATTCTGGGTGGAGTCATCAAAGCTAGGATAGAACTTAGTCAAATGTTTCATTGCATCATCTTGTCTCTGTTAGACTCCAAGTTCTTCGGACATAGTGTTCCTGTCTATGTGACATGAACCAATAAATTCTCAGGAAGAAAAACCAATCCAAACACTTAGCTGGTGTCTTAGAGAAAAAAAAAAAAAACAACAAAAATCCGGGTGAGTGCATTTTTAGAGTTTAAGTACCTGTCGTGACCTCCTGTGACACCCAAAACCACGTCTAGATGAACCTGCTCTGTGTCGGGATTAGGGCCCGAATCCTCTGGAAATTGTGTGGCATCCTTGCCATGTGACTTAACCTCATTTCTAAAGTGAAGGAAAGCTTTTGTCTTTAGTCTAGTTTTTAAACTGTTAGTATTTTAAATAGCAAATTTTTGTTTATTATTCCTTGTGGGAAAAAAAGTGTGTGCATGAGATCTCAGCACGTAGAGCAGACCAGGGCAAGATTTGATGCTCCCGGTGGTAGCTGCCCTCTTGCCACAAATAATAAACGTGGAAAATCAAGTCTGGCTTAAACCAGCTCCACCACCTAACTCGTTTCTATATGAGTACTGAGCGGCTCTCCAACATTCTCACCTGGAGTATCCAAGGCTCAACACACAGGTTTGGACCCGTATATCCATCAGCAGTGTCTGTGACCATATAAGACCATATAAGACACATGTTATGCTTTGTGTGTATTCTTGTGTTTGTGCAGTGTATGGGCATGTATGCACTGGACTCTACATGCATGTAGAGACCGTAGGTCAACATCAGGAGTCTTCTTTTGCTCTCTCTTGTATTTTTTTTTGTTTTATTTTTTGAGGCAGGGTCTCTTAATGAATTTATTGTTTACTAATTTGACTGGACTAACTAAACAATAAGCATTCAGGGTGAGGATATCTTTGCCTTCCCCAACACTATGTTACAAACATGCACTACCATGCCTGGCTTTTTCACATGGGTACTACAGAACACACACACACACACACACACACACACACACACACACACACACACACACACACCATGAAACTTCCACAGCTTCCTATTTCAAAGTTCTTTGTAAGACATTAAAGACTTCAATACCCACCACTGGGATCTTCACTTTGCTAGCTTTGAGGTCATCATTCTCCTGGGGTCTCTGTTTCTTTCCTTGTGACTTTTCTGCCTAGAAATGCCCTTGGAAATTCTCTTTTTTAATCTGTCTCATGGTAGATGGCCCTTCCCAGCAAAGTCCGTGTTGGCAGCTTAACGTCCTATCTTCAGAATGAGAATCTGCCACAAATCCAGCATCAAGTACCTGTTTTTTGAATGACTAAAAAAAAATTTTAACCAGATCGATGAACATGATTTGCACTGAACTAAAAATCAAATTTGCTTCCATTAGCATAAGGCAATATACTCTGCGCAAGAGTCATTTTACCCCCATACGTACAAGGACACCCCACGGGTCATAGACGTCATCGGCTGCTTTGGAGAGTCAGTCAGATGGAAGCAGTGAAGCTAGAAGCTGTGGTAACCATCAAGGGAGAATGCTCTAAGAGGTAAACTGAGACATAGTCTGCTTCCTGGATTTCCTGTCTATTATTCTGACCCCTCCAATGCAATCTGTACATATTTCTCAGATTTATTTTCTTGAGTGCTCTTTTGGACTTTATCAGTGGTGGAAATCAAATGCCCAATGATCCTTGCCACCCACACATAGATTCCAAACAAGTTATCAAAGCCTTACAGTCTTCCCAAAGGATGTAGTCTGTGATGGTTATGATCTGCCAGTGCAGGACCGCTGGCTTACTCTGGGGAACCTCTTCCATCCCACTTATCTTTGTTATTCTATTCATGGAAGATTGCGAAGAGCTGTGCCGTAAGGCAGTAGCTATCCTTGGAACAATCACTCTGGCTGGTGCATGGGACCTGGCTTGTCTGGATCCTAGGAGGCAGGTCCTGGTGCTTCAGATAGAACTCTGGTTCTCACGAGCCTTCTGTTATATAAGTCATTGTTTGGTATTATATTCCTGGGGCCGTTCTGCCTCCAGATGCCTCCAGAAAACTTAGTATTCTCTGCTCTGGAATCTCCTTGCTCTGTTCTTCCAGATTAACCATAATATTTGCCAGTTTAACTTCCATTGTCTCCCAAAGTCTGCCCACTCACTACTTTATGACAGAGTCTGGTATTTATAACTTACAAGAATCAACTCTGAGGAGCTGGCTAAAATGCAGGCAGACTTCTGAGCTCATCTTTGAGAGCTATGCATTTTAAATCAGCTGATTCACTGACTCTATTGAGAAACAGTGGGACTATAGTCATTAGCAGTCGTTCATTCATTCGTTCATTCATTAATTCACTTAGCCACACACACAGGTCTTTCTTTTATATCAAAGCTTTAATAACAAGAATTGGATTTAGCAAGAGCAATTGATTAAAACAGTGGGTTATGTATATGGTTACTAGTTATAAATTCTTGTCTTCTAAGTCTCCTTCAGGGTAAAAACAGGCTCGTGTCTACCCTATCCAGCTCTGGGAAACAGCTTGGAGTGAAAGGCTTATTTGGCTCATCACTGGGTAATGAAGAAATGTAGAAGAATTATTCCCTTACACACTGATAGGAAAGAAATGCTTCTATAAGTTAGATGCGTGCCTTTGTTCAAGGATTTTTTCTACAGCTTGAACCGTCCTGCTCATACCGTATTGCTGCCACATATAAACATGAGAAACGGAACCAGGTCCTTATGATGATCCCAGGCGGTTGAAGGTGATGCCAGAGGTCTGAGCAGGTTGTACCTCTAGGACTCTATCAATAGTAGTCTTGTCTCCACCACCATGGAGTTGGTTCCCTAACTCACCATCTTCTCAACTTGACTAAAATAAAAACGTCAGATTGGGCCCGAGTGAAAAAGACCTACCTGCACTTTATCCTAGCCAAGCTAAGAGTCTGTGCCCTCATGGAGCCCCATTCTTGAGATCGAGAGCAGTAAAAGTTCCCTTGGTAGCACGTTTTGTTGTTGTTGACTTTTTCCTGGGGAAGTTTGCTAGCCCTGTGTGCTCTAGATAGCTCCAGCTCTCTGCTGCCCTCAGCAGGCCCTTCACTTCTTATCTTAGCCTAGCCTGGCTGGCCCTGTGGATACCAGAAGGGACCAAAGTCTTCCAGTCTGAGATTGATGGTTCATTTTGTGTCATGTGATCTGTGTGTGTTTGGCCATTGATTTTCATTCTGGTTGTAGGAAGGTGCTTTGCACTTGGCCTCTCCTCTGTTATTGCTGGCACGGTGTGGTCCTTCCCTAGCTAGCCACCATCTTGCTGGCATGGTGTGGCCCTTCTTCCCTGTCTAGCCACCATCTTTCTTGTCTTCCATTTAAAGCAACCAAGATAGAGAAGTAAGCTGCTTTAGTAAAGACATAATGATCTAAGCACACACATGTGCAGTTTCAAGAAAGATGGGTGTGGATTCGGATCCTGATCCTACTAACCACTGGCTCTTTGAACTTGAGTAATATTTTTTCTGTTTTGCTCTATTAAAAGGTTGTTATGCAATAGCAGGCTAACAAAAATGACTTGTAGATGATGCTCCTGGGGACTTTGTTTTCCTTCCTCGAGGAGGAATTTTGCATTGAGTAAGCAGTCACAGCAACAGTTCCCCTGCTCCAGGAATTAGCAGTCGCTGTATTGGAGATGTTTGTTGTCTATGCCTCCCTTCCCTCTCCTGTCCTTCTTCTGTGGTCTGTAGTCCCTTACTTTAAAAAAAAATTATGATAGACAGTGAGATAAGCAATTAGTTTCCCAGCGCTGGCCTGCAAGCTTTGGTAGTAGCAACTTCACACCGTGAGATTCAAGCCTCATAAAACCCCAACTGCATGAACACTAGGCAGCTCTATCCTGTTAAATAACCCAGAGTCTGGAAGGCTCCTTGGAAGACTTGGTCCTAGTTCCTAAACATAATAGCTAGCTAAATATTCTTCTGTTAGCAACATTGCAGGTCAGGGCCAGTTCTGTCTTTAATCTCATTTGTTGGATCCTTACTTGCCAGACATTTTATGCATGATGTCATGTAAGTATCAGAGCAGCCTTGGCTGTCAGACTAGACCCCACTGAGACTTTAAGAAGTTGAGATCACTCGCTTAAGGTCACACAGCTAGCTAAGGTCCTAGCTGAAATTTGAATCAAGTTCTGACTGGACACAAGTTTGTACTTGTATGGGTTAGTTCTCCTGTCTCTGAAAACTAAGGAATCCCCAGGTCCCACCAGGCACTGGAGGGAACAGCTTGCAGAGCTGTAGGCTTTCAGTTTGGATCCGTCATTGCCCTATGGGGGCTTGTAAAGGGTGAGCTGAGGCGGTTATAACTATGACACCATAAAACAGCAATGTCAGACCATTGACCTTTCATCTGTTGCTGTTCCCATGTTGATTGATAGATTACATTTTCAAAGATTACATCAGTAATTCATGCTTTATTACTCCTGAATTAGTATAATGCTTCAAATCATCTTGTTGCAATTCAGCATAATTATCTGTAATTAAAAATAAATTCCTGTAGGGTGAGAATATTAATTCCTATTCAAATCTCTTTATTTCAATGTGGCTGTGAATGAACCAATGCCTGACTCTTAGGTAACAGCACCAGGCATGTCCTGCGGAAGTAATTTACTTAGTCCGATATGTTTGTACTTTTGTGCTTTTTCTGTGATCTCCAACACTTTTCTGACTGATTCAGCTTACTTGATGTTCTTACAGGTACTGGCTTTCTGTGTTGCTGCTGTTTGGTTTGATTCATTCACTCGAAGATTCTGATGAAAGCCGTGAAGAGTATTCAAGGACAAAGTTCATTCAGGCGTGTACAGCTCGTCTGTGCAGTGCATAGAATTGCAGGAGAGTCAGGCCTCCCCCAGGACTGGGTCCCACCTGCCAGCAGCAACCACACTGCTGGAGGCTGAGGCCCAGCAATCTGGTTTTAACCAGGCCTTCGGTGTTTCTGATGGCTGGAAGTTTAGCAACTCCTCCCCAGGGAGGAACGGAGGATCCTGCCCCGGCAGGTGCTCTTGATGCTGTAAGCGATCGGCATGCTGTCTGTAGAAAGGGTAACAGATCCTAGCAGCTCCGAACTTGTTGCCTTCTCTGGGTATTAACACCTGCTTCCTGATACAGACCAAGTCTCTTTTTGCTCCTGTGGGAGCAAGGAGAAGGTTGGTGGCGCTATCATCTTCCAGGTGTCAGGGTGGAGAACCAGCTGGGGACGCCCCCAGGGAAATGCTCCCAGGTGTCTGAAGGTATTAAAGCAGTTTCAGGAGGTGGGAGAAGAGGGTGGCTTCTCTCACAGGATTCATACCTATAGTGAGCTGGCGGTACAGCCTCCTGGTCCCAACCTGGGAGACCTCTCGGGAGGCCACCATTGTGGAATAGAGAATGATGACAGATAAGGCAATTCGGTGCTCAGTGTCGAGAAATCCACCTCCAGAGTTGGTTTCTAAATGTTTCCATGGAAGACGTTTTATTTCTCAGCCAGATAATTCAAACTGGTGTTTTAGCTATGTTTCCATGCTGAAATTTTATTATGTGAGAAAGACATTACTAGGATTCATAAAGATGTCTTCACCTAAGCCCAAATCCCCCTTGAGTAAATGTTTCAGCACACACATTTAACTGCCATAATTAATCACCATGTGGCCCGCATGATCGCATGGTTTTCAGCGAGTGTACTTTGGTTGGTACATGAATACATTATCAATATGTTATTGCGTTGAAAATTTAGAGCAGTGCACAGACCTGTAAAAACCAGGGTGCCATGCACTCTTCTCTGAGCCTCACAGAGAAAAATTCTGGTCTTTTATCTTCTTCATAGGTAAAGGGACTGCTGACACATCAGACAAGGTCAGGGAAATGAACTCTTGGGACTTGCCTTCCCGGGGCACAGAGCCTCTGTTCTGCTCTCTGCCTGCTTCTTTTAAGGCCTGTTGGGATCAGTGGAAATGAATGATTCCATTCTGAACGCTAACAGTGGAGGGACCTCCTTATCTTCTGGGTAAATTATCTGGGGGCTGTTTGTTGATGGGTCTACTTTACCCAGCCCCCAAGTCCAGCTTTCTCTATCACTCTCACGTTACGATTCCCTTCTCTCGGCTCCCTTTCTGTCCTCATCGGTTTACTGCTCTGATGCTTAGGGTTGGTGCTATTTCATATTCTTACCAAAAAATTCAACTTTCTTGAATTTTGCCTTTCCCCATCGTGATTCATGCCCTTCTTCTCAGAGCAGAGTATGGCAGAACACTTTCTGTTTCTCCCAGGTCCTAGGCAAAATTGGACTGAGTCCTTTTCCCTCGGAAATGCCTGCCCTATTCAAAGCACAAGTTGGCCTATAAGTTTCAACTATTTCCTGGTAGTACCAACTCACTGAGTACATACAGACGTCTTTGTGGCTCAACAGGGGCGTATAACATGACAGCAACAATGATCATCTGATCACGTTCCCCTTCTACCACCAGATCCCTCCACTTCCCAACACAACTAACTCTGGGGCAGGCACTGGGCAGGAAACCAGTTTCCACCAGGCTTGTAGCCTATGGAGTAGCCTGACAGAAAAACTATGCCCTGATTAGAAAAACTAACCTGATTACGGTTAACCAGGCCAGCTGGAACTCATCTTTGAGGGAATTGAAATGCAGGTGTTGGCCAATGCCCACTAACTGTGTAAGCAGAACCCAAGAAGGAAGGAGTATGGAATTACTGGAACCTGATGGCAGCTACTGTTTCTTAAAAGAGAGGCATCATGGGCTAGGAGAGAGAAGCTGTGGGGTGTTTGGTGGATGGACTAGCCTTGGATGCCCTTGATCCACCTTCAGTATTTTTAGGAACCCAAGATTTTCCTTTGTGCAGCTGGTGACTCACTCTCCAGGGTACTTAGCTTCCGGTGGTCTGCAGCTCCCTTGCATTGCATCCTCAGCTCCCTAAAGCGCTTTCCTGCATCCTTCCTTGGCATCAGCCACATGCATCTCCATCCCCTACCCATCAGCTCTGTGTAAAGCGGGGGTATGGCCAATGTCATGTAGGAAGTTTTGGCCTCAGGATCCATATCACCAAAGTGACTGAATAGAAGTCACAACATGGTCAGAACTGAGAAGCACCCATTCATCCCCAATCCCATCTACGCATCTGGCTTGCTTACCAGTGTGTAAGGGGAAAAAATGAGCTTATTTCTAAATTTTAGAAAAGAGGTTCCACCAATGCCAGAGGTTATACTCATTGATCAAATCTAAGGAGGGGCCAGTCAACTCCATATCACTGACAACAGACTTCGCTCTAGTTCCTCCCTGACCAGTCTTTGTCACTTCTAATTGCTGTCTGACCCCTGATGTCATTTGGTTTTATACTCACTGGTAGAGACAGAACGAAGGAACCAATGCCTATGAAAGATCAGCATTTATTTATACAGTCAGAGGTAGAGAGAAGGTTCCGGAAGAGCTGCTAAGGGCGCTTGCCCAGCAGTGGCAGTGTACTGGATTAGCAAAGCACTATTGCTGGTCTCCGGGAAGCTAAAATCAGAAGCGAAGAGAGGAAAGAAGCAAACGATGGTCCGGTTGGGTGTTAAACATTCACGGCTGTCAACGATGAGAAGCCAAGGGGCACTACAGCAGCATTAGAGACGCAAAATTGTGACTGTGGCTACCATCATCAGAATTATAGAGAGCTGTGGAAGATGGTGTTAAAGGGTTAAGCTGGAAATGGGCAGGCTCAACAAATCAGAGAGGGAAGATGCAGAGTTCTGAGTGCTGGGGAACAAGACAGGGTTTCCCACTGTAGAGAGAATGGCTGCATTTGAGATGGGTAAACTCTGAATTTTGCCAGATTTAGGCTTTTCTTTCAAAGTAGATGGAAGGTGAAAGAATTTAGATTTACCAATGGCAGCAGTAACCATGTCCCCATGGTTGTTTTTTTGTTTGTTTATTGTTGTTGTTGGTTTGTCACCTGCGCCATTGTTTTCTTCTCACCGTCTTTAGGAATACCACTTAGGAGATGGTCACTTCAAGTGGACACGAAGAAACTTGATTCCCAGAAAACCGCACGTAATCGTCACTGAACATTATCTGTGAGGTCTGCATATAATCACTGAGAATCATACCTTCTTTCTATAAACCCCACACGCCTCACCCCACAACTTCAGAGACTGGTCTTCATTCAAGACCTCAAGATACACTTTGCCCCTACTCTGCATCCTAACCTCCTTAGGATTCTTACCAAATGCATCCACTACTATGTCTCCCATCCTTCTAGGCTGGACATATTTCCTACTGAGTAAATACTTAGTCACTGAGCAACCCTCGAAGGAAAATGCTCAGATGTCCTCATTCGAAATAACACATCTTCTTTCTGCTATCTCCAGTTCCTTGCCTCCTACAGTTCTGAGTCCCATAACCTAACTGGGGTTCCCTAGCTTACTCTCCATTGAGAGAACCAGAATGTCCAAACTCCCCGAGTGGCCATTTTGTATCTAGTCCCTAATTCCGGCACGTCTCAATCTCTTCTTGTTAGTCAGCATCTTCTTCCAGAATCAGCCTCCTTTGCCCATAGCCCGTCCTATAACACTCAACTGTGCAGTTTCTCTGTTTATGCTTCACTACAGGCTCGCCATGTTTATTTGAAGGGGAAGGTTTCAATTATACTGCAGCTGGCTCCTTCTTGACTCCCACCCACTCCCTGCTCCCCTCACCTAGACTTCTAAATCTTCCTCGACTGCATGGAAGGAAGACAATAAAATATCTCTCTGGGTTGGACCAATTGTGTGACTCTTTGCAAATAAGAACTAATTGTCTAAAAGAGAAATTAAACTCTGAGGGTAGTTAGAGATTAGTAGTAAAACTGCATCAACAACCTGCGGAGCTGCGGAGATGTTGGCGAGAATTTAACTTTCCAGATGAGGCCCAGGGAAGGGAAGTAATTTTCTCAGGATCGTTTAATTAGCTAATGGAGGCCTTCTTTATCCCTAGACAAGACCCCACATGCAAACCTTTCTCCTTTGGTTTCTACTACAACGGTGCAGACATACCTATGTAGTCATATGTATGTGTAATGTAGTCACGTGTGTGTTGCGCAGACCTGGATGTTCTGAAACAGGATCTCTGAGGCTAGAGTGGAAAGGACAAGGTCTGATCTGGAGTGTCCTCTCGGGTTCGCCCCTGTTAGACGCTGCACTTTCCAAGACTGGATCCATGTTTTGTAAGAATGAAAAAGGGGCCCTAGTGGCGCTCCTATGCTTTCACAGTGGAAACAAAGTTTCCGCCGGAGAGGGAGGTATGTAAATGCAAGGCTGCGGCCCTCAGCTCCAGGCCTGTGTCTTTAAGAAGAGCTCCAGCAAGCCTAGTAGCTGCTTTTGTTTGTGTGTTGAGGGAGAGGAGGAGCCTGGCCTGAAGCAGTACCTGGAGCCCGTGGGCGGTCTCTGGGGAACTGTGAGTCAGGCCTGTAGCATGGCCAACTGGAGTCCTTGACGTAGTTGGAAATGATTCAGGGGCACAGCTGAGACCTCAGAATGCCAGGATGCTATGAGAGGAAACCACAGTCCCTGGCACAGAGCGGGCCCTGTACGGATGGCAGGAGGTCATCTTGACTTGAACCGGTGGCAGAGTTACCACTACCAGCAAAAGACATGGAGGCAGGATTGCGTTCCCTAGAATCAACCCCATGTGTGAGCACACTGACAGCCCTGGTGGTAGGAGCCAGTGGCCCAGGATATCTGCCCAAGGCACTACCGAGACTTCATTATTTGACCGGGTGTACTGGAGGATGGCTAGCCACCTGTCTGATACACTAGGTGGCAGGTCTAAATCCTTGACTGTGCTTAGAGGTTGGACAAATCTGCAGTTAAGGCCTTCCCCTTACTTGAAAGAAGAAGACTAATACTAGAGCTGTCTCCAGCCTCTCCAGGGGGAGCATCCAGTTCTGAATCCAGCTCAGGTGATTCCTTCATCTCAATCCTCCCAGAGAGTGCAATATTGGCCTCTTTCCCCCTGCAGATGCCAAAGGTTGGGCAGATCTCATAAAAACGCTGATTTTTATGTCTCTGTTTGCACTCAAAGCTGTGCTGTTGGGCAGACAACACAAACGGAGTAGGTGGAGAAGCAGGGAGTCATTCAGAGTTTCCAGGCACCTCAGCTCTGGGAGTGCACTTCTGCACCTGCACACCTGGGACTCGTGTAGAAACCAGAGTGGCAGAACAGAGGGTGGGTGGGCTTCATGGATGGCAGAAGGTTCCTGGAGGAAGGCAAAGGGCAGATGCAGGCAGAAGAGTTGCCTTCCTCCTGGCAACTCTAGAGGGCGCTGCAGTGAGATACGTGCCAAGAGGCGTGATACCTTGGCAACACCTCCTGTCCCTTCTTCTGGGGTCCACACTTGGGAGGGAGCAATGGATGGGTGCTTCTTGAGTTGCAGGACACAAAGCACACAACAGAAGGCATTGCCTCACATTAGGTCCCCGTGTGATTAGAAGTGGAGGAGCCTGGAGCTGGAGGTGATTTGACTCTCAGGACTTCTAGTCTCTACGTGCGCGCATTGCACCATCGCTTCTCAGGAGGCTACTCAGCCAGCCTTGGGTACTGTTGCTCCCAATCCGTGATGATTAGCTTCGTCTCTCAACATCTTTGCTGTAACAGAGTTCTCTCCAGTACATTTTCTGCTTAGTTATAGTTTTTGCTTTCTAACTATTTTGACTTGCACTTAACTAAAGATGACTAAGGTTACCCACGGCCTTATCAGTGTATCTTTCAATCTTGGTCCCTATAGCAGATAGCTATATCTGCTTTGTGTATTTCTCAATTAAAAGACCTGTGGGTGGGAATATGACTGGCATGATGGATCCCTCTTTGAAGTCACCTCTTCTTCAGGGGTGCCCGATCAACCCAGGGTGCCATGCCTGAGGCACGTGTCCACTTCTGGTCAAATCATTTGAAGACAACGATAACAAAGAGAGACCTAGATTTGCTATTTCCATAAGGACTCTGGGCAGAAAGTTACTTAGAAAGGACTTAATTGAACTTTGTTTTGTCACGGGTAGTCAAGACTTTAAAAGCTAAGTTGAAACAAAGGGGGAAACCAGCAATTATTGTCAAAGGCTAATGCCACACATTTAGTTATCGTGATTAGGCACTTAGACTATGGAGATGTTTTGAAGTGGCTTTGGTAAACTATGTGGGATAAGATACATTTTTTTTTAAAAAAGAAGACTAAGTTGGTTAATTGATAAGTAAATCCACATAGTAAATTTTGGGGTAAAGCAAATTAGACATAGATTTGAAGATGGTGGTGAAGGGAGAAGTCAGAGAGAAGTGTCAGAATCCAGGTAGTGGGTCAAGATGGAACACAAGCCCTGCTGACCATGAGCAAGTAAAAAAGCAGATATAGCAATGTCAATTTTGATAGACCTCAGTTTGTGAAAACCAAAAGAGTTCCTGGTAGCCACAGCATTGAAGAAATCCTAATATGTATGTAAGAAATACACCTGGGTCTCAAGGAAATACAGACATCCAAAGTGTGTCAGAAAGGTGAAAGTTATACTTTTGCAAGGTGGTGTGCACCTGTGCTTAGGCAAGGAAGTGGGGTCTGCCGAGGTCTTATTTCTAACACCAGCACAGTGGGGTCTGCCGAGGTCTTATTTCTAATGCTAGCGGTCCTGGGCGTTGCTTTGAATGGGCAGGGACTCAGTCTCGTATTCTTATACTATCAGCTAATACAGCATGGCAGTATAGTTTCTAGGAAGGCAGGAAACTTGAACATATATTCCAATTTCAGGAAATTCTGACCCTGGAGGGATATGAATTTCTGCCAAGTGGCTTCTTCATGATTTCTTTAGTGGCGCTTTCTATTATTTGAGCCTTTAATAAGAAAGACAGTGCCTTTTTCTGGATATTTCCCACAGTCTCCATATCTTTTAAAGAAGATGAAAATAGGGAATAAAGATATTTAAGAGACTTGGAGACGAGGGGTGAAGGAAAAGAAATAAGAGGGATGTAAGATAATAGTTGGATTCCTTTTAATTTCTTGAAATTTAGTAAAAGAGGCCTGAGGATTGACTTTTAAAATCAAGCCTGGACGTCCAAGGCAACAGATGGACAGATCATTCCTTTATTCCAATGCTACAATTAAAATCGGAGAGAAAAATGGGGTTGCTGAAACTATTGGCAAGTTGATTGCCAAGCAACCGATCGAATTGCAAAAGGCCAAGCCAATTCACTTTCCTTAACAACAAAATAATTGGGCTCTGTCTGCACTATGTGAAATTATCTCCATTTTAAAGACACCAAATGGGTTTGATTACTCAGTCATCAATGCACTTCTCAAGACTAACTTTTCATATCAGCTAATATCTGGACCCAAACGTGATATCAGGGGTACCATGAGCATATAACTTTAGGCCCCAGAATGGAAACTCTAATCACTGCTTTACCTAAAGACACACCTGCCATGAAAGCCAGTCATGGAGTTTGCTTGGAGAATGTAATGGCAAAGTGGTGAATGGTAGATAGCTTTGACCTTGGAGTCTGTAGGAGATTCAGCCATCCATTCAAAAGTCCACTCTACTGCACTCTGATGGTAACTGCTGAGGGTGGGCACAGATTTTACAGGCCTGGGGTGCCATCCTTCATAGGAGCCATCCCCCCTTGCTTCATACAAGGCCACACAGTCCAGGATCCCCAGGCCGCCTGCTCTTAGGCCCAGTGACTCCATCCATGGTCAGGATATCAGGGTACTACCCTCTCACATACAGTAGCTTGCTAGAGTACTCATGAAGCTCAGGGGAAATGTTCTAACCATACTGCAGTCGTATGACAAAGGATGTCAATCATGACCAGGATACTGGACAGGGGGTACCACGGGGGAGGGGAGAGGGGCGAGACAGAGAGGCTATGGTCAGGCCTGGGAGAGTCCCAGACATGCGGTCACTATGCCTGTCCTCCACAGAACCATTGCTGTCATCTTCCCGCACAGCCAAGTGTCTGCCAACTAGGAATCCGTCCAAGCTTTGGTATATGGAATCATTTTGCCTGTTGTTTTGTTTTGCTTGTATGTGTGTTTGCATGTGTGTGGGCAGGTGCATGTAGGTGAGCATGCATGTAGAAGCAAAGGTTGGTATTTGGCATCTTCCTCAATCACTTTCCCTCTTACACATGGATTACACATGTCAATCACTTTCCATCTCGACTACACATTGAGGCAGGGTCTCATTTGGGATCCAGTCTAGGGGTCTTGATCCTGTTCATTTTCTCTGCCAGTTAAAGAACTAAAAAGGCAGGGAAACTCTTGAGGGTGGCAGGTGGCAGCAGAACCATCTCAAACGCCATAGACAGAATCAGTAGTTGGAGAAAGATGTGTATTGGTGCTGAGGAACCATATCTACACAGAAGGTACATGAAGATAAAGACCCTCTGCAAAGCTCATGGTGGTCAGGTGGACATAGGCACACAGGACTCAGGAAGCAGAAACTCCAGTCTCTTCTCAGGGGTGGGTTTTTTAAGTCTTTTTTTTTTTAATTTTATTTATTTATTATGTATACAGTATTCTGTCAGAATGTATGCCTGCACACCAGAAGAGGGCACCAGATCTCATTACAGATGGTTGTGAACCACCATGTGGTTGCTGGAAATTGAACTCAGGACCTTTGGAAGAGCAGTGCTCTTAACCACTGAGCCATCTCTCCAGCCCCCGTTTTTTAAGTCTTTGAAGATGTTTCCTCCCCTAGCTTAGCACTGGTCGGTTTGAAGAAATATAGGATGGTTGATTGGCCCACAGCTGTTGTGTAATCAACAGATCCTCAGCTGGCCTTGAACTGGTGAGCCAGTTCATCAGTAGGGGGCCTGCTGGTGGGGGCCAAAGCCTGCAGGGCTTTGTTTGAAGCTGCCTCAAATCCCCAGGGGGAGGAAGAAATGAGGAAGATGCCCTCTGACTTGGAAGTTTGTCCCCTTTATTGCCTAGCCTTGGCCCCTCTCCCTGTCTGTCTACCAAGGAATCTGCCTAATTTCTAGACTTGAACCCAGAGCTCACCAATGGGCAGGTCTGTCTATGCAGCTTTTTCTGGGCATTGCCTATTTCTCTCTCCACTTCCTGAGCCCTAGGATTACAGGTGGTTGCCTTTCCTCTTTCCATTCCTGTATTTGCATGGCTTCTGGGGATCCAAACGCTACTCTTCATGCTTATATAACAAGTCTCTTACCCGTCGAGCCAGTGGGAGGGTATTGGGACTTCATTCTGCAGATGTGATGGATCACTAGCCACAGGTAAGGCTAAGCTGTGGTTATGATCACGTGGTTCAGAGCCGCAGCCCTCTGATTACATGGCTGTGTTTTCTTGCATGGCCAGCCTCCATCCGGAAGCCAACTAGGGGCTCAGTGATGCCTCAACTTATTGGTGCAAGCCCAGGAAGGGTCTGAGGAGCCACTGTCTCCTGTTGAGGTGGGCGCTTCCCACGCTGCTGCTGTGGCTGTCACAGTGAAGAGCATAATAGCATCGTGTGGTGTGGTGTCACTGCCTCCTGATCGGCCTCCAAGTCATTCACCTCTCTCTGCCCCACCTTTCTCTTTCTCCTTTCAGTTTTCCCTGGACCCCTCACTCCCCCCCAACCCCACCCCAGAGTTCCAAGCTGAGAACATGACTCTTTGCTCCTGCCCCGTCTGGGTTTTGAGTCACCTGATCTGTGTCCTACAAGAGAAGACAGTGAAATATTGGCCTAAGCCCCGTCCAACAAAAACCTCCTCCCAAATACATCATCACGCCAAGGTCCAGGGGCTGCTTGCTTGTGCTTACCCTTCCCATTGTCTTCACACTGCTTTCCCCAAGACCCAAGAAAAGGTGCCCAGGAGTGCTCGTGGGAAGTAGTCCCAGGCATGGACGTAGGGAGAAAAAAGGAGACACAGGGCTCCACAGCTTAGGCAGGAGTATTCCCCACTGCGCTGTGAGGAAGGAAGGGAGCAGAGAAGCCCAAGGGTATGAGACAGGAACCTTCTTGCAGACCTCTAAGAGGCCAAGCCACTGTTGACCAGCGAGAACCAGTTACAACATGGCGCTGTGGGGAGACCAGTGACCATGACAAGTCAAGGTTCATGTTCCAAAACAGAATTGTAAAGGAAAGACGGCAGCAGCGGTGACAGCCTGGCTCCCGAACTCTCCCCTTTGTAGATACACAGAGCAGGAAGAGCCCTGAGCCAGAACCGGGAACCGCACAAACTCAACTCATGCCGAGTGGATGCGAGTCTGTCGTCATGGAGACAAGGACAACTCCTGCTTCTCTCAGCCTCTGACATGCAGTCCAGGGTGGTTCAATATCAGGTGCGCTTGGATTTGAGTCCCGTCTGTCAATTCTTAGCTGCGTGATGCTGGATGAGTTCCTTGACCTACTGGGCCAGCACACCATGTGTAATATGAAGATCCTACTACCTTGTGCCTCTGCTGTGAGGATTGAGGCAGCATCACTCAGGGTATGGAAAACATTTCTGGTCCCCATCCTTTTCCTCTGGCCCTGGTGTCTCCGCTTCTCCAGTTTCCAATGGCTAATCTGCACCCTGACCCCTGCAGGCCCCCTCCTCCGCCAGTGTCAGAAACCCGGAGTGAAGGACTAGCTAAGGGTTATCTACTGGTAACTTGTTTCTTTGTTTTACAGCATTCCCGTAGTAAATGAGTGAGTTTTCTTAGTCATTATATGTTAGGCTTGTCAGAAATCCTTGGGAGCAGAAGTGGTTTGCATTGCAATTTTTGAATTTTGGGATATTTACAGATCCAAACTGAGACATTTTGGGGGCTAGGCCAAGTAGAATCCCAAGCTTCACTTAATGTTTCATGTACACAGTTTGCACAGTCTCGAGGTCCCCCTTCATGCAATATTTTCAGCGTTCTCTTGTTTTGACTGCAGCCTTATCACGTGAGGTCAGGTGTGGAATTTTCCATTTATAGCATCACCTCAGAGCTCAGAAGGCTTTGGATCTCCGAGTTCAGGGTAGGGGTAAACAAACATGTTATGTTTTCTCCTGTAAGGTCTGTGCAGAGCATGGAGAGGCTACTGACTGGAGAGGCAGAGAAGCACAGAGTTACCCAGGAGGCTGGCGCTGCCCCATGCTTACCTTCAACTAAACACCTCTGCTGTGAGCCTGCTTCAACCGTGGGTGCAAAATCAACTCCCCATCAAGGTCATGAAATCCCTAAGATCAGCCTTGGAACTTCCTCTCCCGGCCTCCCCAGAGCTCCACTTCCTTCCAGCCTTTGTGCGGGACACCTCTGCAGGAAGGAAAGGAAGGTTTATGGAGCCCCTGTGGGGCAGGGCGGGGATCACGTGTGTGCCATGTCATCCGAACCACTTTTCTACCCTGGCGGCCAGCAGACATGATCAGTCTGCCCTCTGGAAAGGAGAGTCAGTAAATTGCCCCAAGACACTGAACCTACAGGGGCAGACTCTAGGGCGTTTCCACTAAGCGGTCTTTGCTGTTTGCTCTTTCCTTTTGATCTCAACTGCCTTTTTCCACATTTGCAAACTTAAAGACAACATTCTAGGAAAGAGGATAATGTATTTCAAACATAAAATAATCTATCGCGCCGGGCAGTGGTGGCGCACGCTTTTAATCCCAGCACTTGGGAGGCAGAGGCAGGCGGATCTCTGTGAGTTCGAGACCAGCCTGGTCTACAGAGCTAGTTCCAGGACAGGCTCCAAAGCCACAGAGAAACCCTGTCTCGAAAAACCAAAAAAAAAAAAAAAAAAATCTATCGCAAAGCTTTTCACGTTTACAAAAGGGAAATCTGGAGCTGGTGAGATGGCTCTGCCGGAAAAGGCACTTGCTGCCAAGCCAGCCTGACCTGGGCTCAATCTTTGTGATGTTGCATGATGGAAGGAGAGAATTTACTCCACAACTAGTCCTCTGACTTCTGTATGTGTACCGTGCCATGGGTATTCCCCCTATGAAAAAATACATATTTAAAAATGTTAAAGATTCTTTTCTTTTTTTCAGATAACTTTCAACGTTTTTATTGTTTTTATTGAGCTATATATTTTTCTCTGCTCCCCTATAGCTTTACGGATTGTGTATAATCACCTTCTATTTGTATAGGCTAACACGTAAACACGCTCCAACCGTCAAGTGACGCCAAGAACTCTGGGAGAAAGCTTTAGATCAAACAAGATAGACTGAGAAGGTCTTCGGAGCCTTCTGGCGATCCTTTTTCCATAACAGCCAGCAATTTACATAGGGTGGCTATGGAAGTCTCACAATCTCTCTGTGGGCAGGACCCAGATCCCACTGTCCCACATTGCAGAGGAGGCTGCCGGTCACAAACCTGCTTGCTCAAGGCCATACAGCTAGCCAGTGATGGAGCTCTAGCAGAAACCTAGGCAGCAGGGCTCTGGGGTCACATTTTGCACACTCAACTTGACTCCCCTGGTTTTGTCCCTGACCAAACTAATTTGCATAGCATAAACTGAAAGTGTCATATTCCCCATCCTTGGCCGTCTCTGTGTGCTATGCCAGCCTCTTGAGGGTCTAGCGCCAAATGCAAACCATTCAGAATTCTCATCTAGAAATGATGCCGTGTTTCCCTCAGGAGTTGGAGATCATGACTTGAAACTTGCAGCTCAGACATAGCTTATCTTGCTTTTAGCTCTTTCCCATGAGCTTTACCAGGCAACCTTCAGAAAAAGAGGCATCAGCAGCCCCCCTTCCTTCACTTGGTCCCACCCACATTTTTTAAGCAGAATGGAGACAGCTGATCACTGAAGATGCATACTCAATTCCAACTGCTAACTTAAAATGAGTGGGAAGACAAGAAGACAAGAGTCCATAGTAGGACAGCAAAGCCACTGGCTGGGACACAGAAAGCCTGCAAGGCAAGTGGAGGCATAGTAACAGGCAAGTGCCAAGGAGCCTCTTTCTATCAGCGCACATCCTGTGCACACGACATTGTGTGCAATGTGGAAGTCCGAAAGCCAGGTGCCTACACCTACCAGGTCTGCTCCCAATGGAAAGAAAGTAATGTCTTGCACTAGACAGACAGAGTCAAGGTGTTGTGGAGGGCTCTAGGGTAGCCTGGGGGGGGGTCTGGTCAGCAGGGTACTCCCATACCAGATTCTGTGCTAATGCCTCAGACTCATCATTTAGCAGCTCCTCGAAGTAACCCTATTTATACCACTCCTCCCTCTGAGGGGGTTCGGTTCCCAAGGACAGTGCTAACATGCTTGACCCAAGGACCAGGGTACCTGCTTGCCTTTCACCTGAATCTGCCTTCTCAAGGTCGTCTTGGAGCCAGTTCTTTGGTTTCTTTGTCTCATTCATGGTAAGGAGACCATGATAGCTCTTACTTCCTAAGGCAGTGGTGAGGATTAAGGGAACTAGAACATCTGAAATGCTTGCACCTGTCTTCAGAACGAGGAGGCACGGATATGGAGGAGACACCAGTGTGGATGCCACTTGGGCATAGCATCCAGGTGGCCTGTCTTGCTCTGTGATTCTCAGCTAGGACTCGAAACTGTCTCGGCTTCACTTTAGGGGAAATCAGTGGCATACCATGGGGTTGTTGAGAGGGTTAAATGATCTGAAACCATAAAGCACTTACAACAGCCGGCATCTAGCCTGGTGAGCACTCAGCACCACGATGGCATTGGACAGCTTCTATCAAACCCGGTTTTATCAGGTTGACATTGTGTGTGGGGGGACCTTTGGGGGGATGGGGGGGTTGGTGTGGGACAATTGTCTATATTCTGTCAATAATGTTTTAAATAAATGCTGATTGGCCAGTAGCCAGGCAGGAAGTATAGGCGGGACAACCATACAGGAAGTAGAGGCGGGTCAATGAGAACAGGAGAATTCTGTGAAGTAGGAAGACCATTTCTTCCCAGTCCTGTGCAGACATCGAAGAAGCAAGATGTGACCTGCCCCGCTGAAAAAGGTACCGAGCCATGTGGCTAACACAGATAAGAATAATGAGCTAATATACGTTATAACAGTTAATAAGAAGCCTGAGCTAATGGGCCAATCAGTTTATAACTAATATAGACCTCTGTGTGATTTCTTTGGGACTTAACAACTGCCGGGACTGGGCAGGACAGAAAACCTCAGCGTACATAGTGTGACCCGAGACACTTGTGATCTTGCTCTGGGAACAGATAACATCAGTCAGAAGATGACCGCTTCTCTTTACCGTGTTCCCAAATCAGCCAGGACTTCACTCGTGTTACCGCACACACTTTCAAATGCCGCTGTCACCAAACTCTTCATCCAAGACCCTTCCACGCTTCTCCTCTTCTCTGAGTCCTGCACTCCAACTTTTCCTTGACCGGGTTGTGCCCACAGGAAGTTCCCTGTCTGGGTACACCTGCCATAATCATCTCATGGCCTTGCCTGGCTAATCATAAGGCTTATCAAATGGAAACCTTAACCACAAATAAGCGGGTTTCATCGCTCCTTGTAAGGGCGTGTCAATTGTTCCATTTGATTTGATTTGATTCCAGCTTCGAATCTTGCAGGATTTTCTTGGAGTCAGCTACTGTTCTTATCTTTCATCATAGTGGGCATGTCCTAAGAGTCGTGGGCACTCTATGTATGTGTTGTCTGTTAGTTTTCCTTTGTTTAAGCTACCAAAAGAACATGAGTGCTATGGTTTGAATGTGTGGACAAAGTAGTTCCTAAGACCATGTGTTAATGCTGTCTGGAGGGAGGGCCTAGAAGAAGTAATTAAGATTAGGCTAGATTAACCCTAATAGCAAGGGAGTAACCCCATGCGATGGTGGCATTTGTGGCTTCATGACAAGAGGAAGAGAGACTTGATTTAGCATGCTTGCTCTTTCTCAACACGCCATTCTTTCTACTTTGTTTTGATGTGGCAAGAAGGTCCTCATGAGCTGCAAAGGAGAAGCCAGCACAGTAACTTAAATTTCTCGGGGTCCAGAACCATGATCCTATAAAACATCCTAATATAAATTATTCCATCTAAGATATTGTATGGTAGCAATCGTAAATGAGCTAAGATAAGGAGAATGTGAGTTCTTGGGATTTCCTTACCCTACGGCCCCACAGCTGACCTGGGTGTTTTTGGAAATGAAGACGCCAGAGAGGAGAGGAGTTTGGCCATTTTGCTTCAGTACCTCTATGGAGGACGGGATTGTATGGTGAGCTTCACACACTTGTCTGGGGGAAGAGTTCAGATGTCATGAGGAAGAATCACAACAGTCAGAAAGTACCAGACGAGGAAGAATTAACAAAGTCCCCCACTTGGAACATGAAATAGAGGAGCTGTTTGAGAGATTGACTTACAGGAAGAAGATTGATTGTGGCATGTGGTTTCAGAGGGCTCCCCCATCCTGCTGGGGAGCACATGGTGACATGGAGCCATTCAATGGCAGTGAGACCGGAGGGGTAGGAGGA